>JAACNH010004850.1:0-22519 GCA_019447015.1 Hymenochirus boettgeri | reverse complement strand
ATAGATATAGACAGATGATAGGGACAATAGAGCAGTGATGCCCAATCTGTGGCCTGGCAAAGATTTTACGTGGCCCACCCATGACATGGGGGGCACTGGCTGTTTCAGGGGTGTAGTTACGCCCATGGCCCGGTCATTGCATCCTTGAGCCAGGTTGGACGCCCCTGCTATAGCGAGACAGACGGGTTAATATAGATGAATAGACATCTATATTACATTCTGTATCCCCTTAATGTTTATCCCCTTATGTTTGCTTGTTATTCCATTTCTTAGTTGCTAATAGCAATGGATTCTGACAAGTATACGCCTGTTGTTTGCACTGCAGTTGAGGAATTGTGCTCCATGCAGTATGTATAGACCAGTACTATGTTTATCTCTGCAATGCTCTGATCTATCATCAAGGGCAAACACACAAAATGATTCTCTGTGAGACTAAAAAGGAATGTGGCTAAAATAATCTCAGGGATAGAATGTGTCTTCCCTCTTCATTAGAACTTTTTAGGAAATACAAATGAGTACCCAAGTGGCGCTATAGAAATAAAGTTATACACACAAATCCAAAATGAAGTCCCATATTCCACACTGACAGTGCTAAACTTATAAATTCAACCTGTTTAAACTGTTCTAGAATCTTCGTGGGGACGTTATAAGGATTGATACAGTACATGGCTTTCCATGTCTACAACCACAAAGAATTCCATACAAACATAATGCAAAAGGATTTCATTAACACTATTAATAAGAATATATACTAAGTGCAAAAGTTTGCCCATGCTATTAATTTGCAGCAACCAATCAGATGTAATAGTTGTACATAATCGTTATATTACCATAGATCCTTGATAAAGAAAAAGCTTCTTGCTTTCACTATAGATGCCATAGAGTTGGAGTTGCTGGTCCTCCTTGGACGTAGACTGTTCCGTGTGTGATCTGGCCTGTAAAGGGGGTACGGTACATTCACTAATTTTTCCTATTTGTACAGAATAACAGCACAGGCAAAATGTTGCACCACTTATTAAATAAGTCCCAATATATTGTGGGCGAATTGCCTAGCGTTGGCTACAGTACAGTATGGACAATTCTCCAATGTTACATAGTTACAATTTTACATATCCATAAAATAAAACTAGAATGTACCAGTCAACATTCACTGCAGTTCTTGAAACCAGTGTCGGACTGGGCATCTGGGGCCCACCAACCAATCGCACAAGCAAAGAAATCACTGTTGCCAGTGTGCAGCATTCACCTACTTATACACCCTCACAACACAACCTACATTCTATTTCCATGGCAACCATACCTAAACCATCAGAAAAGTTAGTTTTATGATCTAAAATGTAAAAAGTTACCCCTAACACCACCCAGACACAAACACACACACATAAACAACATTATTTCCAGCAGCAGTACCCCCCATGACCACATACTCCTAACCACTGCTCCCTATACAGCCCATCGAGACCCCCACTATTATCCCCCAGCAGCAGCCACACATGATTACATAACCCTAACCCCACTCCCTATACAGAGGCCAGTTTCGACAATTGCCATATCCCCCAGCAGCCTCCATGACCACATACCCTTAACCATTCTTTCCTATACCGAAACCCTTTAAGACCCCCACTATTATTCCCCAGCATGAGGCCCCATAATCACATGCCCCTACCCCTCCTATACTGTACAGAAGTCCATCAAAAGTCAAGACCCACCACCATTATTTATCCCCCGGCAGCACCATAACCCCATACTCCTAACCATAGAGGCCCCAAGGAGCAGTCATTTAATAAAGTACCTCTGCTCTGAAGGATCAGGCCAGACACCAGCTCAGATCTCATGGACTCCTTCACACGCAACCTCGCGTCTCTATCACTCTGCACGTGCGCTCATAGGTGCTCATGCCTAGATGCTCAAATGCGTTAGTGTGGCCTAGCCCAGATCTTCACTGGTTTCCACAACGTGATGGCAGTAAAATCATGTCAGCCCACTCACCTTCACAATTCAGTATATCAGCCAAACATGAAGTACGAAGCTAACAAAATGATTGTGCTCACAGCACAGCGTATGAATAATGTTATCCAATAAAGTGTTTATCGCTTTGCAAATTTAGTGCTTAAGAGGAAATTCTCTGCACTTTCCTTCCCAGAACAAGCAGTTCTCTCTAAGATATACAAATGATATTAGTTAGATTGTAACCTGATCATTCTGTCTGCATGCCATGTTATTTAGTCACTGTCCACATTGCAAATAATAATGGTTTCAAATAGTAACTATTCTCCCTTCACTAATAGTACACCCAGAATTTGCTGTAAATCCAGCACATAGCTTCTTGAAAGTCTCTCTTATTGTGTCAGTATAGCCCTGCCCCCTCTCAGAGTCCTGGACTGGCCAATGAAAGGTGTCTTCCTATTGACTGCTTGACCTATATAGCCAAGGTTACTGTCAGGATTCGCTGTGACTCACCTGCTCCCTTCTCCTTTGTTTCTTCGGGTCCTTTGGTTCGGCCCACGAGCGCCCCATCTAGAAGGTAGTCTTCTAGCCTTCACTAACGAGTTCAACTGCCACAGTGATTGTTCCTCTGGATTCAAACTTATCAGTCTTTCTCTCCTGTTCTACTCTTTCTTTTGGTTTGCTGCCCCTTTATATTGCTCCCTATTTGCTGGTGGTTCCTATTATCTTTCTCCCTGTTCAAGTTTCTGCATCAGGCTTCCCTGGTCTCCTGCCTTGTGCTTGCCTTTCAATTCCTCTCTAGTTACTGCTTCCTTGGTCTCCAGTCCCTGCCCAGTAGTGCCTGGATTTGTTAGGTATACCCAGCCTCAGCTTCTATGCCTTACACCTTTAAGAACTGGGTGTAATCATGTCCTTTGAGACATTTCCAGCCTCTAGACCATCAGGAGGCTTGTCCATAGATCAAGATAGTGGTTATAGATTGGGACATAGGAGCTAGATACCTAGGGACTCCTGGCATTACAGTTAACTCCATTAATTGTTTGTACAGCAATACCCCCTAGAATCGTATTGAAGAAATCAACAACGTATCTACACTGTATGGTTATTACACCTGCTTTAGCCACAGCTAAAAAAAACAAGTCTAAATTAGTGGAATGGCGAATGTAAAAGATGCGGTTTTGGCCATTTTCATTACCGCTACTTTACAGATGTTGTGAAAAACGGATTGTGATCCCTATGGTGTACTTGGTTGTACAATATTGAACACAGTGCATGATAACCATACTGGGCACTTCATTAATGCCCACTGTAGCCCCACGGTATAACGTGGGTATATAAATATGCCCCTTAGTTCTCTGTTTTTTGTTATTTATTCTCATTTAAAGCTTTGTCCCTTATGTAATTTAAAGCTTTGGCCCTGTATGTAAAAGTTCAATTAGATCCTTGATGAAGGAAAAGAAATATTAATCAACTAATAATTTCAAAAGAAAAATCCCATTATAAAAGAGAAGGCCGAAGTTTAGCTGCTTCCATCAGCTCTATAGCAGCTCTAAAAGGTCATTAAAAACCAATTTATAAAGGAAGAGACTCAGCTTTTCCTCATCTCCCTCTTTCTTCATTCTATGTATCTGCTCCCGTGGCATATGGATAGGTCAGCAGATCCCCATTAAATTTCTCTGTTCTGCATACCATACTACTTACTCTCAAGAAATGCACATACCGTATATTAAATATATAAAGTAAAAATGGCAAAGTGACAACATATTCATTTATTTTCAATCTTAATATTTTAATGTATATACTTCCTATGTCTCTTACTGTTTAATGCATGGGTGGCCAACAGGATTTAACTTACTCCTATCTCAACTCAAGGGATAGTGAAAGAAGTTGGGGCTCATGGTGGGACTTGGCGTGATACCTCCCATCTTTTCAGTGGAGAAAAATGGAATGGGAGAGCAGACTGTTTAGCTAAGCCCGGAAATGTCACAGCCACACCCCCAGAATTTCCAAGCCCCGCCCATCACAAGACTTTGCAATTATTACCAGGATTGAGGGGCCATGTTTATCCCGGAGAAACCGTGACTGTTGGGGGGTATAGGTAAGGATTGTGATTGGGTGGGGCTGCTAGTGTGGCTCCTATAGGTCACCTGCGACCCCGGCCATGACAGATACCCACAACGAACAGCCGCTTCGGACGATAATCGCCCTTGTGTATGAGTTTGTTTGGGAGTTGTTCGTTAATCCGCCATGGCGGAACGTATACACGCACACGATTATCGGACGCAAACTTCTGTTCGTAGATTTAGGCTCCCTGGTTTAATGTATTAAACTATTCCCTGCAGACTGAAAGACAAAATAAATGACCCTTATCAAAAAAGGATTTCAAACGTTCACCCTTCCAGCACCAAAGATTGAATTAGTTCTGATGAGACTGTAGAATAAATCTTGGAAACGAAACATCTTCAATCTGCTCACTAATGCAATCACATGCTTAAAGGAGAACTAAAGCTTAAATATGAACCATCCTGTGGTTTCTATTGTTAATAACATAACCTTACCCCTGAAGTCACCTCTTTATTTCAGACATTTCCTGAGAACCGCAGCTTCTTCTTCTTTTTTTTTTTTTAAAACCTTGGCTTAGAGAAAGGTAAGAAAAGGGTCACCCCATGGCTGAATGTTAGATTTAAGAGCACGTTATGCATGTTTAAATATGATGCACCTGAGTAAGGGGGACACACCCCGAAATGTTATGCACGCATGTCACTAATAAACATATAAAGAAAGAGCAAAAGTCTACAGGAGTGCGTTCATCAAACAATATAACTGCTAAAGATGCTAATGTGACATCAGTAACCAAGATGATTTCTCCACTTCGCTGCTGATCTTTAGACACAGAGCACAGCTATAGTAATTATTACTTAGAAACAACAGAATTCATGCAGGTTCATGTATAGTTTACTTTTACTTCCCCTTTAAAATGACACCATCTCCATTCTACCAATCCACAATTCATATCTAAACTTGTAGTGGTCACCAAGATGTTAAGATCACGCATTAGGGAAACTGCACTTTGTTCACTCAGCTACATTGTGCGAGTAGCAGAGAGGAAATGTCTTTCAGCTTTGGTGCTCAAAATCATAAGCTATAAAAAAAAATTGCAGCGCTTGTTGCCTAGCAACACTATAACTATATATAACGCCACTAATGCGGGCATTGTTTCAATAAAAGAGAAAAGAACAGCAATGCCCTGTATACATTGAATTGCATAATCACCACGAGAATTTCCGGAATTATGGTGCTAACTGTGCATCCAAACGCAACACAGCAGCAGTTTGTTAAAAACCGTGGCTAATAGGGTATTCGTGGAGCTTTGATGTACATGACGATGTGTGAAACTGCTCTTACTGTACCTAGTCCATATGTTCCTTCCCTGCGTGCACCAAGATGAAATCAATTTCCCAGTAATAGAAAACTAAAGTCATTTTTTTAATATGGAGCTTATTAACCCACTTAGTTAATCTTCCATCTCACACAATCTAGATAAACTATTTCCTGCAGGGTTTCACATGTTCCTCGCTGCCCATGTCCACACATTTGTGACTTCAGATGAGAGAGGTATCCGGTAGTAACAAGTCCTGAACGGGTGGTTTCGTAAATACACAAATCTGCCGGAATTTTCCAAAACTTTGAACTTTTTTTTTTTAAAAACGAATATTAGAAATTCAAAAATTAAATAGAAACATTTTTTAGCCAGTATTCGAAAGTCGCGATCAAAAAATTCTAATTTTATTGTATTTTCGTATTTTTTCGGATTTTCAATAAGTTATTGCAGAACAACTGTCGGAACAAAACTCACCAGTTCGGTTGATCTCTAGTATCCAACACTTTATATACTGTATAACCCTAGAGGGAAAGATTCTACAATTCTCCATTCATTCTAGTTTTAAACCTGTAGGACACTTCTCTTATGGTACTGTATATCCAACAGCTTTAAAGCCTTTATTCACAGATCACTGCATTACTATCAATGGTTCTATGGTCTATACCAGTTTCCACAATCCTCTCATCACTGGTGAGAGTGTAACTAACATTGTGATATAAAGGACTAAAGGATTCTTCTTATTACAGAAAAATGGTTGGAGATGGAAAGAAGGAGAGAATTTACAAAAACTGCACAGTTTTAGACCGGAATTCAGCACTAGACACTAAAGTCCATTAGGCCCTCGACTTATTGGGGGGGGGGGGGCATTAAATTTGGATGTTTGCTATTTTACTTTGTAAGTATTTTATTTAAACATTCCAGTTTATATTTTATTGCTGATTAACCCATTTAAGTCTGTTAGAAATGCCCTCGCTAATAGGGAAAATGTTTTTGTTGAAAAATACACAGAATAGAGAATTTTGTGTTGAGAGGGAACTACAAATAACACTGCAGGATGTATTATAGAGGTTTGTTAACCCTTCGTTGGATGGACAATTCTGTATACTTCACAAGTCCCTGTACAGTATTTTGTCCTCTGCATGGATACACAGACAGGATGCAACATGAGGAAGATAAATGTATATATTGTCCTGCTAGAAAGAAGCAGGGCAACAAACATTTCTATCATACGGACACAAAGGGGTTAAAAAGAGACCTCCCATTCTTTAGCCTTTTTTCTAACATGTATGTATGTATTTTATTTCTTATATAGCACTACATATTCCGCAGCGCTTTACAATTATTTACTCAATTCACATCAGGCCCTGCCCTGAAGAGCTTAAAATCTAATCACATTTATTTGACACATACAACCTATCAGTATCTCTTTATGATTGTGGGGGAAACTGGAGTGCACAGAGGAAACCCACACAAGCATGGGGAGAACATACAAACTCCTTGCAGATGTGTCCAAGGGTGGAATCGAACTCAGGACTTCAGCGCTGCAAGGTATCAGTGCTAACCACTGTGCCACTGTGCTGCCCATTTCATCATAACATCAAATAAATTCATTATCTAATCCCTCCTTATTGTTTGGCTGACTTCCAAGCTTTGTTTAAAGACTATAAAAGACCCACCAATGAGAAAACACGGATAAAACATTCGGAATTTCGTACTTTCCAAACAAGTTAATCCCATTTAAGTAATCGTTAAGGAACTATTTAATTGCTGAATGACATATCCAGTATTCCGAGACACAGGAAACCCCTATATTCGCAAATGATTTTGCCTAACGACATATATTTACATACTATGCATGGATTACATAAGAGTCTATTTATAGAGCGTGCCAGCTCGATTCAACTGTGGAGGAGCTGTTGACACAAATTAGATTCACAGAGCAGCAAACTGTAATTCAAAGTGGGTGTTTTTTTTTCTTTAATACAGTAGCACATATTTTCACCTAGCTTTTCTCACTTCTTCTCTTACTACAGATAGTCATGTTGCAATAATGGCCCACAGATGTGACTGACATGACATGGTATGTTTACCATTCAAACTATTATTATGTTGAATCAATAACAATGTTAAGCAGACATAAATGTCAGTAAGTTTTTTTTTCCTGATTTTTAAAGGCTGCTGCTTTATTAATCAATAAACTAAATACTTTCCATAATTCAGCACAGGATTTCTATTTTCTTGCTAAGCCCAAAACCATGAATCAATCCCATGAGGCCCTACCACAAGTATTCTGCAGTTTTATAAATAATTTAGTCTGTTTTTTTTAATATACAAAATCTATAATTCTCTGAATAATATTCTCCTACATTATCCACAGTGCAGGTCCCCCAATCTGTCCCTCTGCTCCCTCACACCTTTGGTAGAAATGGGAGGGACTGTCTGACCTCAGTGCTTGTGAAAGAACAGGCGGTAGGTTATACCTCCCAGGGTATAATACTATATAGATTTCATTTTAAAAATTGTTAAATGTCCCTTTGATCGTTTATCGCTTTATTGCACTTAAAGGTTAACTATACTCTAAAAATTTACTTTTTTAAAATGGAAAGTACTGGGGGGATTAATTATTCCTTCCTCACAATAATGTTTCATTGTGGAGTTACAGCCTGTACAGTTTTCATTTCCCAGGTCAGGTAGGAGGAAGACTGGCAGAATCAGTTTTCTTTGGGCTGGTGCTCCTCACAGAGACAATATTGGGAGGTAGGAATTACCAGTCCTGTATCCCTGTGCCAAGTACTTCTCTTTTTAAAGAAACTTTATACACACTGTATACACAGTATACTACAACACTCTGTAATAAGCAGAAAGAGGAATGTTAAGGTCTAGCTAATCCATTCTTAGTTAAGGTTCGTACACATGCTCAATATGTGCATGATCCATGACCCCCGGCGCTGACAGCTACACACGACGAACTTCTGTTTTTGTCGTGTGTATGTATTTGGTTGGGGGTCGATCGTTGATCCGTCCAGGGGATCGACGAACAACCCCCGACTGAAAGCATACACACGGACGATTCTTGGAAGAAACAGCCGTTCATTGTGTGTAGCAGTCTGCATCGAGGGTCGCAAGTCGGGACACAAATCGTGCGTCTGTACGAGCCCTAAGACTCAAAAAATAAGGCTATAGACCTTAAAGCCCTAAAGCACTCCAGTCAAAGTTACCCTTACATCAGGGATCCAATTACTGAAGCTGTATTATCTAATTGCCGAAGCACCAATATCTGTTAGGTCAGATCTTGGATGTCAGAGAATGATGATGTCAGAGAATGATCTATTGTTCTACACTGTTGTGGAAGTTTTTATCTGTACTAAGCTTAACTCACAGCCCTACAATAATAGCCAAACTACTGTATTAGGTGGATATAAAAAAATCATGGACTGACTATTAACAAATGTAGAGACATGCCTCCCATAGTATCAGCATTCAGCCACATGTAATAGAACAATAACACACAAACACAATTTTGCTTCTAGCTTGAGCTTAATTATAAATGCAAACATGATTACAGACCAAAGAAGGATGTATAGTAGCATTACCGTATCTAAAATTATAGTCTGAGTGGGATACTTGTTAGCTTAGTTCTCAATAATTTCAAAGGACATAATCTATGGTTGGTTACTATTAGACAGATTTAAAATGAGATAAACAGGACTTTACCTGGAAGTTTATTGGGTACAACATTTTTGTATACAATGCTTCACCCATCTCTCCCCCAAACAGCCATTCTAAAAAACCTTATTAATGCCCAGGCAGATTATCATCAGAGGAGCTATTAATTTAAGGAATTGAGTCATTGGTGTCTATTACCCATTGGCAGCTAATTAGTTGGGCCGTTTCCAGTGTTGTTGGAAGATCCAGCCCCTATATGGGTGGCCATTTAGGGACATTTTCTAGCCTGCCCAATCCCTAAAATGACTGATTTGCCCTTTGGCACCAGTCATTCCATAACATGCTAACAGAATTAACACACAGTATGAACATCTATAAAAATAATAAATCATCAGGGAGATGTACAGTACTGAGAGGTCCAATCACTCTGAAATGGTTTTAAAGGGCAAAATGCAGTAAGATTTCGTATTTACTTAGACGTGGTATTTAGTGTAAACAATTCCTTCAATTCCTATTTTAAGAATATTGCTTGCAATGTGCAGACATGTTTACCTTAATCCCATCACCATAACCAGTGTAGTGTAGGGATTTAGTGTTTGCAGTCCTCAGTATGTCACCCTGATTGCTAAAGATCTGTGTTGGCAGAACACACACACGCTACAGCCCCATAGTGAAGAGTTAAATAACCAGCATGCATTGTTTTTACTAGATTTGAATATTTGCAATAACTGGAATTAAAATTCTGTGCTGCCCCTAGTTTCACCTGTATTCGCGTTTCTATACGTGAGCGAAGACGGCTACATTTTACTTGCCTGGGGTTTTATATTTCTGAACAGGTTTTCATTTATTAATGTGTTTTAATCTAATGAAAATGACTCTTGTCGTAATTCCCATACTGACTGCAGGAGCCATTTATTTACGTCAGTGAAAACTATTAGGTTAAAGGAGACTCACATTTACCAGACATATTGAATATCCATTTGTTAGTACATTTCAGTACAGTACAGAATGCATTAGTCCATAAATGCCACAGGTTATGTCCACCCCCACATCAAAATTCATACTTACCTTTCCCATCCCCAAAAAGCACCACAAAAAATGACTTACTTCTTAGAGAGTTTTGAAGATCTTCTCTTAGAGAGTTTTGAAAATAGATATTCAAGAGTCTCCGAGAAATTAAGAAGAATTTTCAAAAAACACCGTATCCCTGTCTGCTTCATACCGAACAACACACTGCAGCAATTGGTACATCCGAAAGACCCAATACCCAAACACAAGAAAAGCGACATCATATACGCAGTGCAGTGCAGTGAAGAATGCTCTGATTTGTATGTGGGGGAGACCAAGCAGCAACTGCATCAACGTATGGCTCAGCACAGAAGAGCCAATTCCTCGGGTCAGGACTCAGCCATGTACCTGCATCTTAAGGATAAAGGACACACCTTTGAAGATTGTAATGTTAACATATTGGCAAAGGAACGTGACTGGTTCAAGAGAGGTGTTAAGGAGGCCATTTATGTGAAAATAAAGAAACCAAGCCTAAATAGAGGTGGGGGGCTTCGACACCAACTGTCTGCCATGTACAATGCTGTTTTGACACCTTACGCTGGGCGTTCCTATAACACCTCTTAGCCACTATCCAATCACGCCCTTAACACTTGGCTGTGATATGCTAATTGGGATTTTCCAGGGTACATAATTGCCACAGATTCTTGTACAAGTCATTCTGAATTGAGAAAGCCAGTCGGATGACTAGCGAAACGTCTTCAAGAACTAAACTTCAAGTCCAGTTGATCTAATTGAATACAACAGATATACCATGACCTGGATGAATGAGAACCTTCACAAGCATTATCAAAAATAGCTCAAACGTTCGATAATCATCAAAAGTGGGATCCAAAGCCCTGAAAGCATGTTCTCTTTTCGGATATTTCGGATTTTCCCAAGATCCGAATCTGAAAACAGAACAAAACAATTTCGGCCATCTCTTACTATGAATTGCAGTTTTAGGCTTTTTATTTGCTTTAAGGCAAAATATTCCACTAAATCTTATGATCAGTTTAAAGGGAAGAAAGACATTCAGGGATTTTCAATAAGAGGTACAAAACCGTATCTTTAATATGCAGCAGCCAATCATATACGTTTTCTAACTGTAGTAGACCAGTAAAAAGGTAACAACATATATACAGGAAGACAATAATAATATAATGAATTCCATTTGCCTTCTCTCATTTTAATTATTTTGGCTTTAATTATGAACAAGGTTAATTAAGATGAAAGAAAAAAGCTATTTTCTAAGCTATAGATGTTCTTTTGCAGTTGTATATCATTTTAAATTTAGTACTCAAGGATATGTACACTAGGAAATGTGTTTTTTTTTATTGCCTATTACGGGGAAACTGTGATTCTTCCCAACTATCACTGTAGCATTTCTTTCTTGAGCTGTCCCCTATTTCTTTAGATATCTAATTTGAAACATCTTATATTTCAACTGTCAATCAAGTGCATCATTATCATAAACACTAATGTTATGTATAGTTTTGCTATAGCTGAAATGATGACAGTTGGTGTGTGAACTGCATGGTAGGAAATTCCCTCTCCCAATGTTGCTTAATAGGGATTAGTGAGCATGCTTGCCCTCACAGAGAGTCAGATTATCTGGCAGGGGTCTGGGGGACTGATCTAGTGCAAAACAAGTACTATATTAAAGTCATGCAGCAACACACATGTGTTTATATATTGAAATGAGGCAATGTTATTTTTTCAGTTAACGATTCCTTTAACCATTTTTTGACAAAGCGGTTTTTGGAAGGCGGATTTCAATGTAAGAAAAACCTCCAAAACTTTACATTTGTTTTCACAGTAATTTTAGCTGGTTACCGCTCTGCTAGCAACGACATTTCAAGAGATTTCAAGATTCAAATGGATCTGGACTATAGAGGAGTCTCGGTTTCAAAACAAACCTGTTTTTTATTTAGAACTGCTGGTTTAGAAAATCTGCCGATCTGGCAGAATTTTTGAAATTGCGAACGCCGGTTCGATTCGTATTTTTGGAAGTTATGAGGAATGAAATTCGCCAGTTTCGTTTATCTCTAACCTTGACAATTAAAGGGGAATGATGGTCTTAACTACATTTAGGGTAGTTATATGTAACTGGCCACATAGGTATTAGGTTTAACCAGGGGCACAAGGAAGAAATCATTGATTGGTCTATCTGCTGACTCATAGAGTTCAGTTAGAAAATGATCTCTAGGAGGAGGTGTGTGTGTTCTCTGTGCCTTGTCCTTGTGAGATACCAAGTAGTCAAACAGATGGGAACTGTGGCTGAATAATTATTGGATATATGAGATTGGCGTTAAGTGACTTAATAGAGTAAAAGCTTTGGGGAAGCTTCAGAACATTTAGATGGCACTTTACAAGGGAAGGGCTCTTCAACAGTTAATTGGCAGACTGAATAAAAAGCATTACGTAGAGAGTCACGTTAACTTGATCGGATGCCTGTCAAAAGGATTCCTGGATTCATTCCGCCATTGCTTTGTCTCTAATGATTTACAGTTATTTTTCAGTACATACAGACATCTGGTATCCACTGATCCATGACTATTGATGCTGTCTGCCTACTGCCTAGGTGAAAACACCAAAAGGTGGGAAATGACGCAAGTCAGTTAAGGGATTGCAACACTTAAAAATACTCTTTTAACATGAAAATATATAGGAGATTATTATATCGACGGTGCGCAAAAAGAGGATCGCGCAACTGCCCAACAGAGACAATAGTGGCTCTTTTGCGCAATAGAGAGCGATATCAGGTCTCTGTACATCACCCTGGTAATTACTGTATTTAAAGGAGCACAAAACCGATATCAAGATTAGCCCCACCTCCCTGTGAATAATAGAATGCCAGGGTACCAGAGATAAACCAGAGATAAACTTTTCTCAGGGCTTCTACCCAGCTGACAGGCACACTGCCCGGATTGCACTCCTGTCTTTAGAATTGGCGCACATGCTCAAATACATGGAGCTTAGTCAGGACACATCGCCATCTGCTGGGGAAAAAACGCAAGTGGATCGCCAGTAGGTAGGTCTATCTCTGTTTTACACTGGCGTTCAACTATTTACAAGCAGGTGGGAATAAGCGATCTCACCTCCCTGTAAATAATAGATACAGATTTACTGTCCTTAATAATATCGGTTTAGTGTCCCTTTAACTTCCTTGGTTTGCTTTTGTGATCTTAGTGGTTTCCATATTTCCTTTCAAAGTGCGAGGAAAAACACCTCCTTAAGAGTCTTACTGAATTAACTGATAGTAGTGGAGAAATCCAATGACAATAATGATCAGAACATTAGACTAGACTGGGCACACACAGCTCAGCTTCCAGATGGAGTAAATGATGGTGGGCAATATTACTTGTGTACTGTGCCGCGATCCCCTCGGAAAGAAACACTGAAAACGGCTAAAGATTTGGACGCTAAAAGGGTTTTACACTGCCAAAGGACAAACTAAAACAAGACAGTCATTTGTCTTTTTGTGATGAGAGAGCAAAATTGCAGCTTTAACTTGCTTTGTGTGTGCGGTATTGTATATTAAGAAAATAAAATAACTTAAAATGTTTGGAAAAGCAACTCAAATGATTTGGTTTATATTTAGGCTATTATATATATTTGGCTATTTTGACATGTTCACCCCTCTAACGAAAAATTATATATAGATAAATAACAACCCAACCCCAGAACCACAATTGTTAGAAAGCTGACAGATGTAGGATGAACCTGCTATGCAGCAAAATATTCTTCTTCCCCTTTCCTCTGCCTCTCAAATGTTTCTGCCTCCTCCCCAAGCTCCTCCCCAAGCTCGCACATGCTTAGATGAGACAGATGAGAGAATAGCATTCAGTCATCTATCCCATCCACGACTGCTAACTGGAAGAACCAGGACACAGAAAAGGGGGTGGCAGAGCATTGGGGCAGCATTTTAGGTTAGTCTTTTAGATTTCTAACTATTTAACTTTGGGGTGTGAGGGTGATTTACTATATACATTTTTTTTCCTATTTTAGTGGTAGACTTGCCTTTTAAAGGGCATGTCCATTCAAAATCTAAAATTTGCCTCAGTACTGACCCACTGTGTTGTTTTAAGACATCCTTACCTTGCATCCGTGCTCCTTATGGTTCTCCTGCAGTCCATGTCCAAAGCCCAGAAAACTGACTAATAGGAGCTGTCTTCCTGCCAAAAGCTTTCTGTCTCTGATCTGTCCTCTAAGAGGACCGTGGCATGCGCAGGGGAGCCCTTCCCTCCCTCCCTCCGGATCTCATCTCTCTGCCCTTCCACCTAGGGTAAAACCCTGTTAATATAGTGTTCCTCTACCTTGCCCACCTCCAAAAGCCGTGTTAGATTAAAAAAAAGTTTCCAATTCATACTTACAGCCCTTTACTCCCACGGGTATCTTAACAGCTGCCTCTGCGGTTTCTGGTTAGCAGAGAGGGGGAGAAGAAGCAGCAGGGGTGAAGGGACTGTAAGTAACAATCTGGGGCAAAACATTTTTTAACACGGCGGTTGGGGGTGGGCAAGGCAATGAAACAATATTAAAAGATGTATTTTTGGGCGGACATACCCTTTAAGCACACACCCAAACACAAAATATTCCTAATTCATCATTTTTTTTTATATTTGTTTACTGAAATTTTTTAATTTTACCCAGCGGAAATTTATCCTGCATATTACATTCGGTAATTACACTTTGTTAGAGCTTTGATTTTTTTTTTTTTGTAAATTAGAAATAAAATGCCCCAAATTTGAATGTATCAGAGGGGCAGATGCAGAAGGAAAGGAGCAGAGACAGGTCTAGTCAGGAAGTATTGATTTTTTTTCATTTGATTAATATAATCCTATAGTATAAAACTATTTCCACTGTAAATAATAATCTTATAACTAACATCTCTCACATTCGTTGATGTTTTTATTTTTTCAAAAATGAACGGATTTGTTTACTTTTAAGCTTAACTCTGTTTACAGGCTGTTTGGAGTCAAGGCACGACAATAGGACGTAGCTAACCGAATACTTAGAGAGCCGTGGGTTTTTATAAAAGGTCAACAGAATTTACTAGAAAACCATCTCTCTCCTTGGCTGCAAAAGACGTTTCTTTATTTCTTTAAGGGAAAAAAAAACTGGGGAAAAACTGGCTAAACGCATCCCCAAAAGACCTGGCAAATGTTAAACTTCGAAATAACTCGCAGTAAATTAAACTCGCTCGGAATCCAATAAATCATTACAAACCTGAAGCACAGAATATCAGCGCAATATGTCTTCCACGCTTTTTCCAATAACATCACAAGAAATGAACTTTCCCAAAGCGCTGCATTTTTCCCATATAGTTCCAACCAGCAGTAGGAAACCATGCACAGAAAGGATACCTTTATTTATTTACACCCATTTTTAGTATAACGTCTTTTACTCTTTAAAGGTCAACTATGCTAAAAAATGACATCAAAATGAAATCTCATCTTAATATATAAATAAATGTGAAAAGAGAGGTGTATGTGTGTTTGCCTTCAAGGCATACATTTTTATTTGCTCAAACTCGATATCTTCCCTCCCATTCTCAAGCAACTCTTCCCTCTATCTGACCTGACTATCTTATAAACGTAAGCATGCTCAGTAATCACTTTGAGCAAGCTCTGGGAGAGAGAAATTCCCACCATGCAATTCACACATACCAACTGTCTCCATTCTAGTTACAGCAAAACTGCAGCTAAAGAGTTTATAATTATAAGGCACTTGAATGACAGATGAAATGTAAGATGTTTCAAAATGGATATCTAAAGAAATAGGAGACAGATCAACAACCAGAAAATATGGTACCATGGTAGTTGGGAAACATTATAGTTTCAATTAAAGGGCAAATTAAAAAAGAAAATAATGTTCCCGGTGTAGATAATTTTAATATAAAGATAATATAAGGATGTGCATTTCACACTCATATTATTCTAATTAGTGTATAAAGAAAATCTTCTCTTCTCTAAAATCTTCTTCCTCTACAGTATATCAAGCCCTCCACTCATTTTATCAGAAAACTCCCAATTACAAAATAGTCTTTACATGTTTAACTATGCTGAGCTTTTTTCTATGAAATCTTCATTACCCCTTTGTTTCTCAACACATTAAATGTTTTCTTCTTCAGAGACAAGTCTCTGGAATGACTTTAAAACATCCAAGAAGAATGGAAGTAATGAAATCACATTTATCAAGCGCATAATTTGTCCTTGTTGCGTTCCACAGGAGAAAACACATAAACAAAAATAGTTTCTCTGATTCCTGTGTGAACTAATAACTTACGTGCCCGTGATTTTTCACAGAACATAAATGTAGATTTCATGATCATACCAAAAATGCCTATGACTTGGATGTTCGTTGAATTCTACACAAGTAACATCATGCTCGGCCAAGCAGATCATCTGATCCACTCACATGATATTTTCATTTTTTTAAAGGGTATCTTTGGTCTAAAAAAAGGAAAGACCTGTCACTCAAACCAAAATAAAATATGTACGTCTCTCCCCTGACCTCTTACTAGGATGTTTGGCTGCCTGCCAGTACACTTTCTGCAACAGTTAAGAGAATCAGTAGTGAAAAGAAGGAAGGGGTAGATGGTGAGGCTGTGCAGAACGTATTAGTGTCGCAGACACAACAAGAAGGCAGTGAGTATTAGAAGGGGTGAGGAAATATGGAGCACTCACTAAATATAATGAATTTACTGACAAAGCAAGCACAGATAACTATGTGAGTAGCACCATTTATCCTCTCTCAAACTGTAGTTTCAGATAATAGAAAGTTTTTGAATGAGTACCCTTTAATGTCTGATATTCATGAGATGCAATAATACCTATATCACCTTATATGCACTCCCTGGGATTAACCCTAACTATGTATAAAAACAAACCCCCCAAACCATAAATCTTTCAATTTACAAAATTACCATCAGTCATTTTAAAAATGTATTTGCATCATTCTATTTTTTTATAACTTCTGATAAAAACCCAATGTGGAACATATAGTCCTACAAGAGACATGTTGCTGAGCGGTTGTGCGGTGTATGGCCAGCATAAGCCTCTTTTGAATGTGTTTAGAGATTCTTTTATCAGAACTTTATCCATCAGAGTATTCAACAACCTTACAGCAAACACAATAAAGAACCATTCTCATCTTTCCTTAAGTCTATGGGGGGGGGGGTTGTCTTTTTTTTACCCCCTTTTAGAAATTTGTCATGATAATATACTATGTCAAACTTTTATTATAGAAAATATAACTAGAAAGTCTTACATCATGAATATGTCCCTAAATGCTTCCTTTTTGCCATTTATTTTCCCCAGCGGTTGTTGCTCAGAAAGGAAAACGAGTATTTTATGTGAACCACAAGTAGGGTATTTTTGAAACTGGAAGCAGGTTATCTGATCTCTTTATCTATTCAGTTGCTGTAGAGTGCTTTCAATCAGTCAACACAGTCTTTCAATATGGGTTGTGGATTTCAGCCCTAGGAGCAGGATCAAGACATTTTAGTTAGAATTTTGTATGTATGTATATGTTTATTTATATAGCGCCACTTGGGGGCGCAACGCTGTACAGTAACAAAATACAATAAAGTCATACAAGGAGGATACATACATAGATAGTTCTGTACATGAATATATAAATTATATAAATAGAAGTGCCAGAGCTTTGCCACAAGAGGTAATGAGGTCCCTGCCCCATAGAGCTTACAATCTAGTTAGGTGGATAATATACAGATACAATGGAATGGGTATAAGTGAGACATATGCAGTGCAAATAAAACAATCAAATACTGTGCTGGTTACCAGATAGGTAGATGTAAGGGTAGATTTATCATATATAGATATATAGATACCATATACTGTGCTGGTTACCAGATAGGTAGATGTAAGGGTAGATTTATCATATATAGATAGAGATATATAGATAGAGAGAAAGGTTTAAGGCAAGCAGTCCGAGTGGGGGGTCTGTACAGGAGCTGGTTCTGCGATAAGTGGAGGGTATGGGATGGAACATGTGGGGAGACTAGAGAAGAAATATAAGGAGAAGCATTTTGTATGTAATGCGCTGTTTAACAGGGAGCCAGGTTGTTGTCCGGTACAGAGGAGATTTGGGATCCGGTTTATTAGAGAGCGAAACAATATGTGTGGCAGAGTTAAGTATAGACTAAAGGGGAGAGAGGTGGGAAGCAGGAAGACCAGAAAGTAGTAGGTTGCAATAGTCCAGGCGCGATAGGATGAGAGCATGCATAAGCATAGCGGTGGTCGGGAGAGAAAGGAACCTGCGGATTTTGGCTATATTGCGAAGGAAGAAGTGGCAGGCCTTTGCAACCTGCAGATCATTCCCAACCTTACACAGAGCCGTCTCAATGGAATGTGCAGGGTGGAACCCAGATTGCAAAGGATCCAATAGGTTATGAGCATGAAGGTAGTTAGTGATACGGGAGAAGACTAATCGTTCTAGCAGTTTAGAGGCTATAGGTAAGAGATAGGTAACGTGGGCATGCTTTCAGAAATGAATTACGTAATAAGCATATGACTTTTTTTATTTTCTCTTCTTTTTTATTCAATTTCACAAGCAATAATAAATGCGATAAATATACCAGCCAATAGTGATAGTGTAACGTGACAAATTATCAGTATTATCTTCTCAAACAGCTTCTATAGGGCTATTGGGTACTTTGCTCAGTTGATCAGTAACTCCTAAAAAAATTGTGAAATATGATAGATAATTCCTAAAAACACAGAAAACGTTTTTCATACTCTACTCAACTCAAGTCTTCTTGTGTCTAAAAATACTTGTCAACAAAAGCACTTGGGAACATTGTGTCCACTCCACTAGAGAATGGAAACCATCTGCATCCATTCTTTTTCCATAAACCCAAAGGTATGATAGCTCTATTGATGCCAAACAAATTACCTAATTAGCCTGCCAAAGAGACAGATGTTCCTGTTGGAAAAAAATGTATTGCACATATTGACATCTGGGTCCTTTAATTCATATCTAGAGGGTTTAAGCAAATATATAACAATGTCATGCATTTTGTTGAATGTTCATTCATTCTTTTGTATAACCGCACTCTTCACTTGCTTTTGTTTTATATACAATGGGAAAATAGGGTGTTTTTTTAGGTTCCAGTCATTGTAAAAAAAAGTATTAAGGTAAATGAGATGCAATTTCACAAAAGAGAGTTTCTTATAGACAAAAACAACCACGTTTTTCATTTTGTGAAAAGCAACACAATTGAAAACAAAATCCCTTTAAAACACTATTTGAACATTGCATAAAGAAGTACATTTAAAATCTCGATTTGCAGTCAAAGGACTTAACTATGGGTGGGAGCAATCTAGTGTTTGGCACAAAACAATAGGACACAAGGATTTGCTATTTGTTCTATCAATAATTTGTTTTCATTATAAAATATGAATTCAAATATAATAGTTACTTGGAATCAAGCCCAACATCTTATTAGTTCTAAAACACATGTAGCAAACATTCTGCTTTATAGAAATAGAAAGAATACTTGAAATAGTTGATTTAAAAAAAAGTACCCCCTGTTTTAAAATATACGGATATTAAGAGGCAGAAATCAATTCCATGAACAGGAACATACAGGAACTATGGCGTAACTTAATATCCTTATATTTTACAACAGGGGGTACATTATTAATCTAAACATATGAACTGTTCATATAACAGGTGACAACTGAAAGCCACTTATTAGGACACCATGGACATTATATTCTTGTCTTTTTTGTATTATCACTGAGCAAGTAGATACAGCTGAAACTCTATTGACTGTAGTTTTAAAGGGTAGGATGCAACTTCAATGAGGTCTCATCCACAACCTGGGAAAATGGGTGTCCTACCTATCTATATATAACTCTATGGTGCATGCAAACAAGGATGTTTTTGTATTATGATTCATTCCTGTATTTAAAAGGGGTAATATAAAAAAAGGGTCATGATAAAAAGAAATCAATTTTTGATGATCTGATTATTTTTTTTCACTCCTTTCAAGTTCCCTGTAACTTAAAAGGGGAACTAAAAGCAGAAACCATACCTTCATCCTTTTGATGTACTCACAGTGAGGATCTTGTATGCTACTCCTCCTACAGACTTCAGTTCCCTTTTAAATGAAATGTACCTGGCTTGTAGACCAGAATTCTGCTGATCAAAACAATACATCGCTTATCTATGTCCATTGGTTCTTTAAATTCTCATTTTTTAAAAAAAATCTTAATTCATTTTAATGCAAAAAAATAAGCAAAATGCAAGTAAACTAAAAAAGATCTCATGTAAATGAAAGGATAATCAAAGTGATTTTTCAAACCCATGAAAGTACCTGCCAGGAGGAAGACCTAAAATGCTTAACACAATGGGCCTCATTTATTGTCGGGCAAAAATAAGGGGTTAAACTCATTCTGAATAGGTAATCACACGTTTTACTCCTGTATTGCACTTGCTGTACACCCATCGCAATATATTTAATACCGGGGGTTGATCTAGATTTAACGCTACTATTTAATGCCAGCTACTGGTTGGCGATAAAGTTGCGCTGGCGCAAATCCAGTATTAAATTCCAGTAGTCACTTTTACACGGAGAGATTGCTGCCCAATATGTATAAAATGGGGTTTAGTACAGATTGCGGGCAGAGTCACCAGTTTTTTATTTTAAGGGTGGACATGGCCTTTAACCTAAATTGTAACTTCATGTATCATGCCAACCCTACTGTCAGCCCCAAACAATAAATCCACCACAAACCTAAAGAACCACAATTGTCCACAAATGAATCGGACAGACCTGCTATGAATTCCAAGATAGGAATAGAAACCTTATTAGCATGCAGTGAGTGACCGAAATGTAAAAATATGACCAAATAATCAATTTGCTAATTCCCTTGGGTCAATGCCATGTGAGAAGGTTCGTTCGGTTATAATAGATTCACTTGATGCGGTACACACATTTAGAAAGGCCCCTGTTTAATTTGCCTACTGTATACCAGCTATTTACTACCTCCCATTATTTCTTAATCTCCATTGCTTTCTATTCTCAGACAAGTTCTATTGTCTCTGGAAATAGCTGCTCAGATAATTAACGTTCTCTTTTGTCTGTAACAATGTCGAAGGCTTTTATTTGACTCTGAATTCTCCCTAGCCTGATTCTGGCTAAATTAAGAATTGCTCAGTTACAACTGCATGGATTCAATTTTTATCAACACTAGGCAGAGATAAGCAGCCTTCCATATGTTGTTCAACTGCAAATCTTAGCTTTACACAGGCTGTGTGTATAGGATGGCAAGGGGGTGTCATGGAGGACTGTAAATTGTGAATGTATAGTCTAAGGCCATATCCTGATATATATGTGTGTTTTATTGTTCGGTTAAACTAGAACAATTCTTTGTAGAACACTGAAGATAAAACAGGTAAAAACCTGCAACATAAATTCATGTTAACACAATGGCATTCATTTGAATTATTGTGTAATTTATTGATGAACTCTTTAAATACAGCACAAGGTCTCATTTTGGGCCTCAAGTTGCCTTTAAAGGGCATGTCCACCCCATTTAATAACTTTGATATACTGTAGGTCTCCCTCCCCCAGCCCCAACCGCTATATTAATTTTAGCAGAAACTCCCCAAACCATTTCTTACCTTTCCTCTTTCCTCCGACGCATGAAACTGCAAGCAGGGGGCCGGACCGGCAGCCCTGTCCGTGATTGTCTGAGAGGCAGCCAATCACTGCTGCCGGCAGTGGAGAATGCAGGGGGAGAGAGGGAAGGTAAGTAGAGTTCGGGGGAGTTTCTGATAAAGCTATTATAGCGGTTTGTGTTGGGGGAGGGAGACCTATTATATAACAAAGGGGATTTACACTAGAGGGAGGGGAAGAGGGAAGGGGGGCTGCAGTGCGCATGGCAGAGACAGGATGCATATGGACTATCTATCCATCCTCCTGGTGGCTACTTTTTTTTATTTTGGGGGGGGATTACAGGAGAACCATTTGGAGCTGGGATGTAAGGTTAGGATTTTATTACACTACAGAGTGGGGCCAGTAGTGGGTTACATTATAGTTTTGGGGGTGGGCATGCCCTTTAAGTCCATACACAAATTTGTCTGCAGAGGGTAAACATGCTGTAACAGAACAAACACATACATACGCACAGTGAGGCTAAGGCCACACTGCAATGCACAGGAATCGCGCACAAAATCACAAGCGTTATCGCACGCGATTGTGTGCTCTTTTCTTGTGCTTTCGCGTTATGGAAATGCTGCGTTAACGCACCAAAATTGGTGAACGCGTGCGTTACCGAAACGCGAACGGACGAGCAATCGCATGCGCATCGGAAATCGCGGGAATTTTTGTGTTCCCGCGATTTCCATTTTAGAGAAAATCACGAGCGCGAAACGCGTGCGCAAACACACGAAAAACGCGATTGGATGGAATATATGTAACACCTACACTGTATATTAAGGTTCCAG
>JAACNH010004849.1:0-22527 GCA_019447015.1 Hymenochirus boettgeri | reverse complement strand
GACAACAAGGAAACAAAATATTAAACCTAACATTACAACATATTAAATCTAACATTATCACATAATAAATCTAACATTATAACAAATTAAACCTAACACAAAAAAAAAAAAATATTTTGCAGAAACATCAAAACAAGAATCGTTTGGCTTCCGTAGAAACCTACTAAGGATACATTCTACATTCTAATGCACTTAGACACTTGAGAGGGCAAAGTGTAAACTACTCACCCTGGAATGCATGAGCCCAGACAAAAAAACACAAAGGGCCTAGGGCAAAAAAAGGGCAAGTGATAAGACAGAGACATTATGGGTAGGGTATAAAGGTTGGACTAGATGGACGTATGTCCCTATACAACCTCCAAATACTATGTTACTGTGTAACGATTATACAGACATTATGGGTAGGGTATAAAGGTTGGACTAGATGGTCGTATGTCTTTATATATATTGAAGTTTATTAACAGGCTACAAATATGCACAAACAATAAACTGAAACAAACCATACAATACATAGCATATTGGCTTTTGGGCATAAGGAATAAAAATAAAAAGTCTCTTTCCCGAGAAGTAAGTCCAGTCCAAAGGAAATAAAAAGTCTTACAGCAGACAACAAATATAAAAACAATCTTAATTCAGATCTTTCTTAAAAAGTAACTTAAAGCGATCTCCAATGAGAAATAAAGTAAATTCAACTCTTACATCAGAGAAAAAAAGAAACAAAATAAAACTGAGCCCGCCTAGCTACACTCTAACATAACTAACCCTGTCACCTACCTACACAGATAGATGATGAGGGGATAGACAACCATTCGCACTATCACGCAAATAACTTAAAAATATCTTACTGCAGAAAAAAGGAAAACATAAGTTTGACTTGTTCAAGTTTATAAACCAGATTTATTCCAACATCCATACAACGAGACAACAAGGAAACAAAATATTAAACCTAACATTATAGCATATTAAACCTAACATTATACCATATTAAACCTAACATTATACCATATTAAACCTAACATTATAACATATTAAACCTAACATTATAACATATTAAACCTAACACAAAAAAATATATATATATTTGGCAGAAACATCAAAACAAGAATCGTTTGGCTTTCCGTAGAAAACTACTAGGGATGAATTCTACATTCTAATGCACTTAGACACTTGAGAGGGCAAAGTGTAAACTACTCACCCTTGAATGCATGAGCCCTGACATAAAAACACAAAGGGCCTAGGGCAAAAAAAGGGCAAGTAATAAGACAGGAAAAACCACCACCAAGAAACATCAGGACCCCTCAAGGGGGCTCAAGGTACAGGCCTCTCCACAGAGTAGACCATCTCCCTTCACTCATCCTCTGTTTCTCCAGAGCCTTCACCTTAAACAGTTCCCTTAGGATGTGGGAAACCACCACCTCACAGGAAAAGACTTTATGCCTAATTGAAATTTGCGTGCACTCCATGTGTAGAAATTTACTATTGTGCTAACTAGAAATAACTTAATAAAATGCTTAACTCAATACTTGCATGCCTTTGAGACACCCCATAAGCCCACCCCTGGCATGACATACCTGAGAGGCAGGGGATAACCAACTTTCTGGACACCCTTTTGTAAACTTCTATGTTAAAAGGACAATTAAGCAGGAAGTGGTCCATCATTTCCTCAAGATCACTGCAGCTCTCCCGGGGACACATTCGGTCATTGCGGCGCCTACTTATCACATTGCCTCTTACATAGAATTTTCCATGGAAGGAACGCCAAGCAATATCCCTAAACTTCGGGGGAACCTTGGGGGACACCACTAAAGAGAGCCCTATACTCAATATATTGCTTGGGCAGTCTTTTAAGACCAGCGGCTCATGGAAATAGGAAGACAAGACCCTCTGGTCGATGGCCCTCCTAGGTGAGGATCTAATTTCTTCCATTCCCACTTGCCACTTCCTCATGGCTTTCAGGGCTTCTGCCACATAGGAGGGGAGAGGACCTCGATGGTTCCGCAGACTCTTTACCAAGCCGCCCTTCATCCAAGACCCAAGAAATGGAGTGACCCAGCTCATAAAAATCTCTACCCACAAAGGAGGCTTCTCTTCGAGGAGGTTTGCAAAGTTGTATTTAACAAACATGTTCACAAAGAACACGACAGGGTTGAGCATGACCAACCCTCCCTCCTTCCTTTGCCGGTAGGCGACAGTCCTTTTGATTAGGTTCATTTTGTTTCTCTGGCAAAAGGCACACAGTACTTACATACAGAAAAAGCGGGACCAGGTAAGTCTTGATCAATGAAACCCTTTCACTAAGAGTGTATGGTCTCCCCTTCCACTGATTCACCTTGGAAGATGCAAGTTCCAACCTAGACCTCCAATTTTTCTCAGTGAAATCGCCTTGGCCAAAAGTGATCCCTAAGATCTTAATTTTGGGGGAAGGCTCAGGGAAGATTCCTGGGAGGTTAAAGGCAGGCTCGCCTTCTTTTCCCATCCAGAAAGCTTCACATTTGTTCCTGTTGATGAGGGAACCTGAAGCCTCAGAATACTCTTGTACCAGTTCGGCCACCTCGAACGTCTCGTCGGAGCTCGAGACTACCAGAGTAATGTCATCCGCATAGACAGCTACCTTCAAGGAAACTCCCGGAGAGACAGGTATCCCCTGCAGCACGCTGCCATCAAACCACTTGATCAGAGGATCTATGGCAAAAACTTAAAGCAGAGGGCTGAGCGGGCAACCCTGCCTGACCCCAGAAGAGACCCTAAAAGGTTCCCCCAACCAGCCATTCACAAAGGGAATGCTTTCAGCGCCTTCATACAAAACCATGAGCCAATTGATAAAACCCTCAGGAACACCGTATCTTCCAAGGACACTCCAGAGATACTTGTGATTCACTCTATCAAAGGCCTTATACTGGTCCAGTGACAAAAGGTATTTTCCCCACTCACAAGACCTGCAACGCATTAGGGCCTCCCGGACCCCCAATACTGCGGAAAAGTTGGATCTACCCTTAACCGTGCAGTGCTGCGAGGGAGAAAGCACCAGGTTTTTTGGCGCTGAATTAACAAATATTCTGGTTTTGCATTACGCTAATATAACAATTCAAAAGCCCACAAAGTATGGATTGGTGTGATTCTGTTAAAGGGCTTCCTATAAATTACCATAAGTCTCTTGTAGAATTATGTCACACCCAGCAAATGGATAAAGCAGGGAGAAATCTCGCAATTCGGTCCAGTTAGCAGGATGCGGTTATGTGGCCTAGACAGTTACCACACACTACGATCTTAATATAAGAATACTGGTAGAGTTGGCTAATGTAAATATAACAGAATGTACTTGAAAGTTTGGGAATCAGACTGCTAGGAACTTAGAGCAATCACACAACATTCAACATATACGACAAGTAGTGGAAATGAATTGCAGTTTCATAATGGGCCAACTGAAGAACATCTATTCCAGCATTTACATGAATGTGGCCTATTTCTCAAAACATTTATTTAGGCAGACCTTACATAGGATCAATTTACGGTGGTATTTATAACTTCCAGCCGTGAACACAAAAGGGGGCAGTGCGATGTTCTTAGAACCTATATAAGCTTGCTAACACATGGATGGATTAAAACATGGCCGTGCTCCCTTGAGTAGGACATTGGGTAGGTAATACAAGAACCATTTCACTGGGCTAAGCAGAGGTCCTGTCAAAATGATGTACTGATCCGGTGCTGTGTAAAGCAAGGGACGAGTCCTGACACTAGTTATAAATAGATTGACATGTGCTTGGATTATCATTCTGTAGGGGGCCACATTGTTTTCTTTACTCTGTACTGTGTATTGAGAGAATATACACACTGTACACATAGGGCACTCTCACTAATATTCTAAAGGGGAAAAAGCTATTAAAGCTAAAGAAATTCTATATTCCTTAACTAGCAGATAGGGTTTTCTTAATGATCAGTCCGTGATAGATAAGGTCATGGGTAGGGCACCAGTAGTTACTGGAAAGCTCCAGCAGAAGGGAGGGGCCTACAATATTCACTGACGAGGCGATGCACCGAGCGCCGCTACGGCAACCGGTGCAACAGGCGCCCGGCGAGTTATAGCCGATTAGCGGCGCTCGGAACATCGATACTTGGCGCGCTTAATTCAGCACTTTCAACGCCAGCTATTAGCTGGCGTGAAAGTGCACAATAAAATGCCGATTTCGGCATAGACATAACTTGCGGAGGCCCGCGCTGTTAACTTTAGCGTTCGCACGCAGCTGCGCAAGGAAGGAGTTAAAAGTCACGCAACCAGATCTATAAATCGGTTTACGCAAATTTAATCCAAATCAGGAGCAATGCGCCCCGTTGGTGCATCGCCTGTTAGAATGTGCAACTATTGTATGTTGGTGCAGGACCCATTGGAAGGGAGAGGGCAGAACTCTGTCCAATTGGAAAGAATAGTGCCAGTATTACATGCCGTAACTAGCTTCAGAAAAGATTGAGTTTGTGGGTGGGGGTGTTATCTTACACAGCTCATCATGTACTTGCAAAGGACACGCAAGGAACTGTAGCTTTACAAACAATGCAGCTAATATGGGTGGGCACAGTACTCACTATAATACAGGGACGTGTTAGTCTGACTGCCTATATATCTAGCGGGGCCTAAGGGTATATATCCATACCATCACCTCGTCGGGGCCAATACAGCTCCCCAGAAAAAAGACCACTGATACAAAAAAGGCACTTCACAATACCAGCGTCCAAGATGACAAAGCAGCAAAATCGGTATTGGAGTGATCATCAATCTTGTTCTTAAGACAACTTCCCTAAAGTGCAAGCAAGTATATAAAAAGTGCACCAATGTAACTAACCCCAGTAATAAAATAACAATGGGCGTCCCCCGAGGTCAATTCCTAATCCGGCTCAGTGAAACATTAGCCAAGTCAGCAACTAATGGCCAAAAAGGATAAAAAGGATGGTGTGTCCAAAGTATAAGAGTCACAAACAAATACCAATGATCCAGTTCCCACTACTAGGTGGGAATACCTAATGGCTCCACATCTTCTGCAATATTCGGGACTAGTGAGAAAGCAAGGACCCTAGGGAGGACCACACTCTTAACCTGACAAACGGTATAGTGTGTCGCTCCTCGTGTGTTACGAATTAAATCCCGTGTCCGTTCTCGCTCTCAGTCACGCACTGCCTTGTTACTCTGGACTCCTACACCGAACACGGTTGTTCAACCTTACTCATGACTATGCGCCGTTTCACCTGGATGCGAAAACTTGAACGCCATTGGATATTAAGGCGTCTCGACGATATCAGCTAGGTTGAGAACTTTTATCCAAACTCATTAACGAACATGACACCTCCTAACGATCTTCTTAAGTGCAGTTAGACCAACGAATGCGAATGTCCAGTGATTGCCTCGGATCAGGCTGAGTGCCAACCAATGCTATATGTCCAAAAGCATTCGCATGAAATTCAACTACATGAATCAGATAACCAGTGCTAGTGCAGTATGATGGTATTATATTAATACAATAAAGGAAACTTTAGCAGCAGGGAATTGGTGTGTGATGACTCATCACTGCAAAGCAAACTTACATATAACATTAACTCAACCAGTTAAAGCATCATACTACAAGATACAATTAGTAGTCATTCCAAATATATAAATGCCCATAAGGGATTAGACCATATGTGCTACAGACATGTAAGACAGATTCTGGACATTTAGTAGCATAATCAAAAACAGTATGATGGCCATGGCAGCCCCAACTGTGTGAATGACTATGTACATAAACCCTCATTTACCATCCTGATTATGTATAGAAGGACTATGTTCTTAATATAACAGGCGCTGTAATATATCTGAAGACACAGAAGAAGAGGGAAAGTATTATATGCTTGGGTGCTAAGCCAATATCATGATTTTAACTCCGCCTGGTCCATGCATGTCATTTGATGATCAATATGGGTAGGAAGTTAACCTGACAAAACAACGCCGAGAGTACCAGACAAAAAAAAAATGAGCAAAAACACTGTATTAATTTGTTGAAAGCAAGGATTAAAGGGAGTGTAAATTTTGAATGATCTGCCCAGTATAGACAAATTGTCGAAACGGTGATTCCAAGATTTAGTAAATCACTAGTTATTACATACAGCTATATTTCCAAGTATCATTGTAACCAGCTGTGGCATGCTGGCAGAGATGTTAAAGGGGTGAGAGATAGTGAACAACCAGGCAATACCCAGCTTATGAAAAGATCTAGTTAAGGGGAGCGATAGTGAAGACAGGCATACGCGTTATGAAGATGTCAAGGGGGCGATTAGTGAAGACAGGGCCATCTACTCGTTGATGAAGATGTTCATAGTGGCAGATGGCGATTTAGTGAACACCGGATCTCGTATGAAGATGTTCAAGGGTCGTTAAATGATGAAGCGCATTAGTGAAGACAGGGCATAACTCGTTATTGAAGATGTGCACGGGGAGATGATTAGTGAAGATGAGGCTTACTCGGTATAGATGAAAGATGTCAAAGGAGGAGCGATTAGTGGAGACAGGAGTCCCCTTACTCGTTTATGAAGGTGTCAAGGGAGCGTTAGTGAAGACAGGGCCTACTCCGTTATGAAGATGTTAAAGGAGGAGCGGATTAGTAAGACCATGGGTACTCGTTCATGACAACGATGTCAAGGGCGCTAGAACATGCGATTATGTGTGAAGACAGGCCTACTCTTATGAAGAGCAGGGGAGAGATTAGTGAATGACAGGCCTACCCGCTTATGCAGATGATCAAGGGCGATCTCAGCGATAATTAGTGAACACAGGCATACGCGTTATGAAGATGTCAAAGGGGACGCGACTTAGTGTGAAGAACAGGCCTAACTCGTTTATGAAGATATGTCAAGGGTAGCGAGTAGTGAACACAGGCATACTCGTTATGAGATGTCAAGGGGAGCGATTAGTGAAGACAGGCATACTCGTTATGAAGATGTCAAGGGGAGCGATTAGTGAAGACAGGGCCTACTCTTGATTGAAGATGTCAAAAAGGGAGGATAGGAAGACAGGCTTCCTCGTTATGAAGATGTCAAGGGGTAGCGTTAGTGAGACAGGCATACGTTATGAAGAGTCAAGGGGAGCGATTAGTGAAGACAGGCCTACTCGTTATGAAGGAGGTCAAGGGGAGCGATTAGTGAAGAAGGCCTACTTGTTAGAAGATGTCAAGGGGACGAATTAGTGAAGGACAGGCTCTACTCGTTATGAAGATGTCAAGGGGAGCGATTATGAAGACAGGCCGCCTTAATCGTTTATGAAGATGTCAAGGGGAGCGATAGTGAACACAGGCATACTCGTTATGAAGATGATCGTGATGAATTAAATCAATTCCTGTTATTCTTTTTGTAGCAGAAATTTGTCCACCACTGGCCTCCCCTTATTCCTAAGGGATAGGCTTCTATCCCACAAAAGACCAATTTACTCGTATTTTATGTACATCACATCAGGGTATTCAATAAAAGATGTATCGTTTAAAATGGTGTAATTTAGCCCCAACCAAATCAGAATTATTTAACATTTGAAGCTAACATTGATTGGTTGGGGCAAAATTAGCCCATTTTAAAAGAAATCAGAACTTTTATTGAATTACCCTGTTATAGTTGCTACAGCAGATCCTATGTTCCATTTTAGAATTGCTTTTCATGTTATTTAAAATCCGGGTTTTTAAATGGCCCTCTTGCGTTCCAATATATTTTTATTGCTTCAACTCACATGTTTATCAAGTAAATCACTTGAATGTTTTGGGTAGGCAATGATGTTTGATCGGCCCATCCTTTCCTCCGACCACACAAATTTTGTCCTGGGTCATACAGGGGGAACATATACGGCAAGAACCACAGCGTTTATTACCGATCGTGTTTTAACCTTCACATAGCCATATTGTCGGATTGAATAGTGGCTTGGTGATAACTTGTCCTTTAAATCGGACGCTACCAGGCTGTCAATTGGGGGTACTGTCCAACGTAATTTTCAAGTCCTATCACTGCAATTCATTAATCTCCAATGTTTTGAAAATTTGTCATTCTTCCAATCTGATTATAGTTGAGATGAACTAATGGATCTCATCAATTTTTACGTCTCATGCCTATGAGTTAATAAGACCTACGAATTCTTGTTTAGATTGCAAATCCTCTACGGAGCACTTTTTTATAGCAGATCCACTGGCTCGAATCTCTTGCTACTCAATGATTGTGTTAGCACCATCCCTAGTCAGCAATTACGCTTTATGGTCCAAATGCCTGAGGGAAATGCATGATGAGCTCTAAAGTGGTGGCTTATCAGCAGATAAAGAGAGTTCAACTGCCTTCGTTACATGGGTTCTGGTTGATGCATTCCACCTTCCAATAGAAATCTTAATCTAAGGAAATCCACTGATGTCCAACTGTATCATAGGTTAACCTATATATTTAATGGTTGACATTCCAATAGCAATAAAGGACTTAAGGTTCCAGCCCTTCCACAGGAGGGGAGGAAATTCGTCCACATATCGCACACCATAGGGCGACGTACTCTCCTCGGGCAGGTCATAGACCGAGATGGAGGCGCTGAGTAGCGGCGCACAAAGCCGCCCCCATCGCGGTCCCCTAGCTTAGTCTTTCACATTGAAAACAAAAACATGTTCTCAAATATAAATGATCACAACGCCACAATATAAACAAAACGTATGCAGGCTTAGGTACCGCGTTGCTCACGAATTAGAAATATTTTTGCAATCGCGCTAATTCATCGCTGTAATGTGGAAGTGAAGAGTATAAACCCTATCTATGTCTAATATAACCAGAATGGTATCCTGTTGAATAAATATACCCTCAGTTTCTTAAACATCTCCCGTAACCATGACCGTTAAGAGCTCAAAGTTGCTACAGTGGGGCGTAAGATTTCATCAATATAACTTACATACATGTTTCTGTAGGCCACCCATGCCGGAAATATCGGCCTTCCCGGAGGGAATCTCTGTTTTTGTGGACTTTGGGGAGTGGTAAAGGGTAGGGAGTTTAGGGGACGAAAAACCACGAAAAGTCCTATTCCTTTTGGACTCATGACTCTATTGTATGTTTTCCATTCATCTAGGATCTTTTTTAAGGGATACTTTGAACCCCAGGTATCGGCATTGGAGCAGCACCGCGTTACTGCCACGGGTCACTTAGCTGAAGTATTGCCTTCAGCGATAACATATACTGCCAACTTCGTCATTATAACGATGTTGACTCCCCTTATCGCAACCCGGGACCATCAGATCAATTCTACATTTCAACCACCGTAGGGATTTAAATTCAGCCCTAGTTAAGTTGGATTCTGTATGGGATTGTCTGAGTAGAGCTTCTATATCTTGAGATACGCAGATTTGACAAACTTCTCAATATTAGGAACAGCCTCAATTGAGGGGATTACCATTTCGATTTTCCTCAACTGGAAAGCCCCCCCATATACTTCCCCATCTTTCTCCAACTTCCTGATCAAGCCCCTGTAAAATTTGAAAGTCTCAAGAGCTCATAAAGGCGCAGTCAAGCCTGCAGATAGAGGGGAATTGTATTTATAGCAAACTATTTTTTTCAAGCAAGGTTCTACTGGCAGACAAAAATTGTAAATTCTTTTATACAAGTGAATTTGTCACGCTATTTACAGGTTGGGGGCAAAGTAGTCCTGTAGAAGGACAGAAAACAACTTCTGGTTTCAAAATGTCCCAGTAAATTGATCAACTGTAAAGGTCAGAGGGGTCAAAACGACTGGTTTCCGCAATGTATATCTCTCCCTCTGTGGAATGAGGGGAGGTTTCTGTTTGTGTCCATTTCGTATTTGCCTCTGTTTTTTTGTCACCTAAAGGGAACATCATTCTTTCATTTACCTTTTTTCTCCCATCTGAATTAATCTCTATATCTTCATGTGGTACCAACTGTATGCTTAACATTTTTAAAACCTCACATATATCTTATGAATTAGTTATTTTTCCTCCTTTTTATTTCCCCTGCATACCTCAATATCATTCACATTAAATGTCTCAAATCTTTTCCCCTGTTAAACTGATATATCTCTGGGGAATTCCTCTATCTCCTTCTTTAGTTGCTGACAGTATCCTGAGTCTTTGCCTTCACAATCATCTTCATCAGCGTTAAAAGAACAATCGTTAACTCCTCTTCCCATTCATGTTGAAATTCGGTTACATTTCACTCAGGTTTGCCCTTGGGTCAACCTGATATGCAACCTCGTGGAATTAGATTGGTTTTTAGTAATTATCAAGGCTTGCCTTGCCACTCCATTTTGCTGTAATTGCTGGGAAGAGGAGTTTCCGATATTTGCATTTTCACCTGCGAAAACATCATCGGGTTAGGATTGGTCTGATGTGTCCCACTGAAACACGTTGAAATATCGGAATCCCAATCAAGTCATCCAAAGAAATGCATGACGAGTCAGCACCACCAACAATTTGGATGCAATAAACGAAATACCTTAGAGTAAATCCTCTAAATATGATATGATATCAATTCCTTTTATCCCACTTCTGTATAGGAAACATGCAAATTGCATTTCCTCATTGAGCCTAATGGACGGAACGTTTTAATTGTGAATCCACAGAGTTACGGTGGAGGGAATCCATTAAATTAAAAACGTTTGAGTCCATAGGCATCAAGGGAGGAAAGAATTGCACGTTTGCCTATAAAGAAGTGGAATAAAAAAAATTGATTTCATATAATCACAATATCTTAACAAAGAAAAGTATCTCGTCTTCACTAATCGCTCCCTGACTCTTTTTTAAGCTGAGATGGAGGAAGCTTTGGATGATGATCCCCCCAGCGTCCGGAGAGATGGGGGTGGGGGGGGGTGCGGCAGGGGACAGAGCATGAGGCAGCGGAAGGAGGTACACAAACGGTGGTAAGTGTGATCACCGGTCCCTGCTGGCCCAGCACCTGTTCCACTTTCCCTGCTCCTGCTGTGTCTGTCTCCAAGCTCCATCTGTATTTGTGTCCAGGCTCCCCTGTCCAGTCTGTCTTGTCTCGTACCCACCTTCTAAGACTCTGCTGGATCATCTCGGTCCCCAGTTATGCAAAGGTTCCAATTGTTCCGCTAGCAGCTCCAGTTTCACTGAGGGACCAAACCAACATCTATGCGTCCGGCTGCCAGAAGGGGGGGGGGGCCACTCATTCTGCTGACACGGAGGGAATGTTCCTGTAATGCACAAACATCTGTGATGGTAACATGTACCGTGGCGGGTGGGAGGTAGGCTGGGGGTAGGAGACATTGTGGTGAAGTGAAGTGAGGTGGGTGAGGGCCTTCTCCGGTAGGCAGCAGGTGATGACAGGACTCCCTCCGGGGTTGGTGAGGCAGTGGACCATCTTTGCCTTTATTTCTGGGCCCAGTCCGGGGGAGTTGTCATCAGCTTTGTGTCCCCCAAGGTTGGAACTGGATGAGTTTTGGAAAAAGTATGACAGGGATCCTGGCTTGGGGGACTGGCTTTCGGGGGTCGCGATTCCGGCCGGGTTGTCGTCTGAGAGTAACCATTAAAGGTCTTTTAATGAGAGCATTCCGCAATCAGACCTCCGCACCTGGCTGGGAGATATGGCTCCGTCCAAAGCACCTGTTTTTAAAAAACCTTGATTACAGCGGAATTTGGGATGGATGGTTGGAAGTGCAGGCATTATACTGAACACAGTCCGTTACGTTACCCAGCACATCCGAATTCTGCCTTTATCGGCCAAGGGATAGGATACAATGCTTCCTACCCGGGCCAGCCGCGCAGGCTGGAAGTGCAGGTCGTTTCGGCATATTGAATGTTATTGTGACAAGCTGAAGTATGCCTTGAGCCCTGGGGCACAATGCGAAAGACTGCCTAACAGTGTCCAAACTTTTGGAGCAGAATCTCGTCAGGACAAGATCTGATATTCTTGGGATCTTTAATCGGGGCATATCACTGTGGAGGGAGGTGGGGGAAGCATTAGAACTGCCTTGCTGTTAAGAATCCCCTGGACGATGGGCTCACGGCGGAGTTCTACAAGGCCTTTTGTGATTCCGGCCCCTCGTTCTTGTGGAGGTTTTAAGACTATTTTTGAGGGTCTCCTTCCACCCTCCATGAGGCATTATGCTTTGCTTCTGGTCAAAGGGTTGGTTTTAGTTAGATTCTTCCTAATTGAGAAAATGGCGCACCATCGCTTACTCAATACCGTAGGAATAAGATCTTGGCAAAGAGGTATTGTTTCAATCGCCTCTTTGAGGTGCCACAAAGACCTCTCGAGGGGGCCTCTGGAATATTCAAGGACATGACCACCAAACCGTGATCTGAGAACTCTACTGCCTTCACCTCAAGAGGAGAAGTAATAGAGTCCTTTTTAACAAAAAACCTATCTATCCTAATACTACTACTACCTATCTATCTAGCCTACTACTACTACTACCTATCTATCTATTCTACTACTACTACTACCACCTATCTATCCTACTACTACTACCTACCTATCTATCTAGCCTACTACTACCTATCTATCCTACTACTACCTACCTATCTATCTATCTATCCTACTACTACTACTACCTACCTATCCTACTACTACTACTACCTCTATGGAAAGTGTAACCCGTGAGGCCTGGAGATTGGCGAATGTGCACATCTTCCAGACCTACCTCTCTAACTAAGCCATTCAAAAATACGCTGTCGTACCCCAACCTGCCAGCCTGGCCTCTCCTGTCCATTGGCCTAGCGATGGTGTTAAAATCCCCACCAAACACTACAGCACTGACGCGGCTGGCCCGGGTAGAAGCATTGTATCCTATCCCTGTCGATAAAGGCAGAATTCGGGATGTGCTGGGGGACGTTACGGACTGTGTTCAGTATAACGCTGCACCACCACCATCCCAAATTCCGCTGTCATCAAGGTTTTTAAACAGGTCGCTTTGGACGGAGCCGTATCTCCCAAGCCAGGTGTGGAGGTCTGAGGGCGGAATGCTCTCATTAAAGACCTTTATGGTCACTCTCACGACACCCGGCCGGGAAACCGCCACCACCCGAAAGCCAATCCACCAAGGGGAGGAGCATGGACCACTCGTAGCTGCAGGTGTGATGTCACTGGCAGGATCCAAGATGGCCGCCGAACCACATGTTCCAGCCATGTTTGGTGTGGTAGACTCCAGGCACTTGGAGTTAGTGGAATTAAAGGGGTTTGCACTGCATGGCTGGAAAACAAATTTGGAAACCACAACTTTCTTTCCTTTCTTGTGCTTTTTCTCTATTTTCCTCCTCTTTGCTTGATTCTCATCCATGGAGAATTCCAGTCCTTGCTCTTTAATGGGAGATTCCATACATTTTATTTCTTTCAGCAAACCGGGGGATTTAGGATCTTCCACAGCCCAGTCCACTTCTTTCTCCTTGTCTTTTTGTCCCGGTGTAACTGATGGGGAAACTGGTGACCGAGACCTCCCTTCAGAGGCCCCAGGCACCTCCACCCCTGCCTGCACCAACACTGGGGAGACCTGAAATGAACAGCATGGCTGGGCCTTAGCTGTATTCCCCCTACATTTGCTCTCCTTCTCTGCCTGGAAACGGTCCCTCAGGGTATAAGCCTCCCGCATAGGACCAATTTCATCTCCCAAGGCTCCTCCTTGGTAAGCAGCTCAAATCTCTTTTCCATGGCAGAGCTGGGCCTTAGCTGTATTCCCCCTGCATTTGCTCTCCTTCTCTGCCTGGAAACGATCCCTCAGGGTATAAGCCTCCCGCATAGGACCAATTTCATCTCCCAAGGCCTGTTCCTCCTTGGTAAGCAGCTCAAATCTCTTTTCCATGGCAGAAATTATAGCTTGAGGATTGGGATTGGATGTAGAAACATCCCCAACACAAAGATCTTTTATTTGTTTAATTCTTACTTCAAGTGATCTTAACTTTCCTTTTATAGCTACATATCTCTTTAATCCCGTTACCAGGGCCTCCGCAAATCCAGGATCCCCAGGCTCAAGGTGTTTTTTTGGCCCAGGATTAGCAGCAGAAGGCCCAGGCTCCGGACCAGGGCTCTTGGAGGCCATAGTAGGCCCAGAACAGTGAACCAAAAAACGGATATTCAAGTAAGCACTTGTTGGAGCTCAGGAGCAACCAAAAAACGGATATTCAAGTAAGCACTTGTTGGAGCTCAGGAGCACACAATAACACAACCTTCCACCTCCACTACTATGTTACTATGTAACTGTTATACAGGCATTATGGGTAGGGTATAAAGGTTGGACTAGATGGACGTATGTCTTTATACAACCTCCAATACTATGTTACTATGTAATTGTTATACAGACATTATGGGTAGGGTATAAAGGTTGGACTAGATGGACGTATGTCTTTATACAACCTGTTATACAGACATTATAGGTAGGGTATAAAGGTTGGACTAGATGGACGTATGTCTTTATACAACCTCCAATACTATGTTACTATGTAACTGTTATACAGACATTATGGGTAGGGTATAAAGGTTGGACTAGATGGATGTATGTCTTTATACAACCTCCAATACTATGTTACTATGTAACTGTTATATAGACATTATGGGTAGGGTATAAAGGTTGGACTAGATGGACGTATGTCTTTATACAACCTCCAATACTATGTTACTATGTAACTGTTATACAGACATTATGGGTAGGGTGATTACTTCCACAGATATACTGTGATATATTTATACATTAAGGGAATAAAGAGAGCAGGGAGGAGCAAAACGGTATTGACCACCATAAATTAAACTAACAACTTTGATTGGACAACAATCTATCTAACAACATCACTTGTTATGCACCTAAATGTACAACGTCACAGTGCGTGCCTAGGCTATTGTGACCTTCATGGCCACGACGAAGTGTGGATGATGACACAGTGGGGTGGAAGGATGGACTGTCCACAAATGCCACGGTAAGATCTGTGGAGTGTAATAAGCCCAAGTCGACCACCATCTCTGCATTAAGTAGTCCCGGCAAGTATTATCTTGGTGCTCTGTACCTTGTCCTGTGACACTACTGCCTCGCACTAAGGGGTCTAAGAACCTATCGTAGGAGTAGGTTTGGCTAGAGAAACCCGGGTGAGGAGTCCGGGCGGCATTGCTGAGTGAGCATTGGACATATGTTATTCACAAGCCTCCTGAGAAGTCCCGACATGTTACTTTCTCTGCACTCATACACCGGATCTCATACAACATACGGTATCACACAGCAGTCTGGACTGAGCTCCACCCAGGGATATCTCTCCCTACAACACCAACACACGCGTCGGGACATAGGGCGAACAACCCCAATCCCTGATGATTGGCACTCTTCTGTATTATTATACACATTATGTATGTACATTTTATAACATTGCTATATTAAAAAGAGCTTACCGGTAAGTTTTTATGTATTAATCTACATGTATGCAACATCTTGGTAAGCAGACTTAATCCCTTTAATTTTTGTATAACCGTACCCCTGTATTGGATTTCTAGGGAGGAAACTGTACGATTATAGCCTTAATATCTTACAGTTCAGGAGAGCATAAAGGGGTACGTTATATCCATAATGCCCACCCCGAACGGTAATTAAAGGGCTATTAGGCCCTGCGTCCCTTGTACTTTAAATGTTCATATAACTCTCTGTGACCTTCTAATATCCTTATCTAATTTAACAGTTGGGGGTGCCTTATCCATATCTAGCTCTATTACGGTACTTCTGTTATAATATAGTTCAGTCCAACACCCACCGTGAAATACAACAAGTTGAAAAAACTATCCCCCCCTCAAACGTTCATTCAAATGGTGATCATAAAGGGAGATACCATTAAAACTTTCTATAATGACATGATCATCTGTATTTTAATCTGTTGTGTTCAATTAGATCAACTTGAAGCTTAGTTCTTGAAGACATTTTACAACAAAAGGGGAAGAGAATATGTTAGAATAACTGGTACTAACATAATATAAACGAAGAATTTTAAAAATTAATATTTTCCACTGAACTGAACTGTCCCTTTTAATATATTACAACCGCAAGTGGAGTTCAATAAAAACAAGGTCTCTTCTAGCATCATGTGTGTTTTCTGGGTGTTAGATAAAGTTCCACATTCAATTCATCCCTTCAAGTCCTTTTTGACCAGTTGTCTTTTCTCCCTTTTCCTCCCCCTTAGGGCACTTCCTGCCCGATGGAAGGACTTCCACTCTGGCCCTTGTCATCTGGGAGCCGTATGTACGTTTTTTTGGTGGTCGGGGCCGACCGATCTGGACCAATTCCACGCTAACAATGAGATTTACTGCAATCAATCCGTGTATTTCGACCTCCAGACAGCGACTTGGCTATACACAGACACCCCGCGTTCGTTTTCGCCCACCCGAACAGAAGGAAGGAGGATCCATGGTGCTGCATGTAGTTTTGGGTGAAGCGGCGTAGGTCAAGGGTAAGGGTCTGTGGGAAGGCACCTGTTGTTGTTTATATCTATTGTATGTGACTACAGTGCTACATACGTGTATGGTATACATGGTATTCTCAGTTTTGTCATGAGATCATTTTTAAATCGACTTGTTTACTCAACAAACAAAATGATTGCGGGGGAAGGAATATCCCTCTCCGCTGTCGTCTCCTATAGGGAGTCACCCGGGTCCAGGGACAACCGTGCAAATCCCGAGCATTCTTCCTATTCTGTGTATAGGGGACTGTGGGGTATCGTGATTTTTGAAAAATGCAGACAGAATCTTGCAGATGTTGGCTGAGAGGACCTAGACTAGTCCGAACATGTCCTGATGCACAATCATGCCGTTTTTATAGCATACCTGTCCGGGGGTTGTCTGCGTTTTGTGGTTGCCTAGACTCACCCTTTTTATTTTTTGAATTTGTGTCCAGGAACAGCCCCCCCCTCTGGGCAACCAAAATCTATAGTAGATGTCAGTTTTCTCCCATCATTTTTTTTCCTGGCTGGGTGGCTAAAAAGTAGCTCCGGGTGGGTAGCCGGGGGTTTGAGTGGTAAGAAATGTTGCACTCATGCTCATTATATAGGTCAGGGATGTCTACCTTTCGTCCCACTAGAATGTTTGAAAACTCTAACTCCTAGCATGTCCGTGTTTGTAGAATGCAGGGATTTGTGGTTCTCCAACATCTGCGGGAGTTGTGTTCTGCAACCTCTGTAAGGTAACCCATGTCCATAGCAGTCCCAAGCCACTGTGACACCCTTTTAGTGTCCTTGGATATCATTGGAAAAGGGCTAGTTACCGTGCTAAATAAATCTTGTCCAAGTGTAAAAAGGGTTCTGTGACTGAGCAGTTTTGCTTGCGTTTTTACTGACACTAGTGGCACCGATTACACCCCTACATCTAATTCTTTTAAATCACAAGTGGTTCTCAGTCAACAAACAAAATTTCGCAGCCGGTGGCATGAAAAGTAGCCGGGTGGGGGGCCGCCCGGCTCAAAGAACCCTAGGGAGAACACTGGATGTGGTGAGCTGAGTGGCATTTATGTGACGTGTGTCCCCGCAACTATTAATAGCAGTTACAAACATAGAAAGCAATAAAAAAAAACTTGCGAAAAACAGGTCCAATTGGAGTTGTTAAGTTGCAAACCTCTCTGCTAATGTGTGGCCCACCCCTTTAAATTGTGTTGTCTTGTGGTCAGGTTAAAATCCCACTTGGATTGGGTCTGGGGTAGTTCCTACGAATTTCGCTGCTTAAATTCGTACAGCTTCCTCGGGATCTGACCATTTCTAACCATTTCATCTGTATGAAAAGCCCCATATATGTTTGGGTATGTTAAGGACATGTCCACGTCCCCCTAACATTTACTCTAATGTTGAGCACAACTGTGTAAATGGTGCCTACCTTGTCTCTTCTGTTGCCTTTGGTTGTCCCTGCATTGCTGAATTAACCATCCAGGAAACTCAAGAGTAGGAGCCTTTTCCCTGAGGTAATCTTTATCTTCTGCCTCTTGGGTATAGCACCATTTACTAATTTGACCTACTTTTCAGTGGTTTTAGAAGTTAGTCGTCATTCGCTTAATTCTTGTATGGGTTGTCTTTTTGGTGCTGCTTATGACCGACTGCCGGCCGTTTGGGCTTGTTGTTTGGCCTGGCTGTTGACAGTTCCTTCCTCCTCCTGGCCAACCCAGTTTTGGAAAGGCTTTAACGATCAGTCAGGTGGAAGGATTGGAACATGTGTACCCCCCCAAAAAGGCTAACTGTTCCCTGAGAGTTTCCTGGCAGTTGCAGTGGATTCCCCCCCCGTCTCCCCCCTGCTGCTGTTCCAGCATGAACTTTAAAATAATCCAAAAATGGAGATGGCGTGAAATCTCCGACCTACCTACTTTTTCCTTGATAAAATGTTGTCCAATCCATTCCCTAAATATAATTAAACACCCCCTCACCGGCCCTAGTCCTCATCGCTGTCCTTCTTCTTCTGTGGAAGATCTACCTCCTGTCTGATGGTTGACCATATCTGCTTTACACGAACGTTGGTCAGCATTGTAAAATGGACACATTGGTATAGCCGTGTTTACGATGAAGGAGTCAATGCCCCTCTGTACTCAACGGAATTCCCTTAAAGTTATTGCCATGTTCAAACCAATTTTGTGTTTTAATTTAAGAATGGGAGGTACAGGATCTCCCTACTAATACTCGAGTATAAACCGACCCGATTATAAACCCGAGGTACCAATTTCACAGAGGCTAAAAATCCTAATAAAGTTATTGACCTCCGAGTTAAACTCGAGGGTAGAAACTGGCACTTCAATATGTATTCGGAAACTACAACTCCCGCTAATACGCATGGCTGGTAGTGTAGTTTCCAAACATCTTGAATGCGAAGTGGGTGGCATGTCCAGATGTTTGGAAAACTACAATCTCCAGCATGCTTTTTCGCTGGGAGTTGTAGTTTCGCAAACCTCTTGATGCCCCCCTCAACTTGGCATTCAGATGTTTGTAAACTAAAACTCCCAGCTAATAAAGCATGCTGGGAGTGTAGTTTCCCAAACATCTTCAATGCCCCCCCCCCTCCCCCTCTCGTTCAGTTTGTACCCTGTGGGCTCTCTCCCTGTGGACTCTTCTCTTTCCCTCCCTGTTACGTCTTCTCTTCTCCCTGTGGACTCTTCTCTTCTCCTGTGGACTCCTTCTCTTCTTCTCCCTGTGGACATCTCTCTTCTCCCTGTTGACTCATTCCTTCTCTCCCTGTTGGACTCTTCTCCTGGACTCTTCTCCCTGTGGACGACCTCTCTTCTTCTTCTTCCTCCATCCATCCCCGCAGACGGTATCAGCATTCCGCAGCCCCGCGCTCCCATTCCTGTACCCGGCCCGCGCCGGCTGACGTCACTCTGCCCAGGCTGCCCGCGCCGGGCCTTGGCGCCAGGCATGACGTCATGCCGGCGCGCCACAGTTGCAGAAAACAGGATCGGGCGGCTGCCAAATGCCCCAGGTAAAGTGTGTGACTGCTCGAGTATAAAAACTGAGATCCGAGTTTTCAGGCTGATTTTTCAGCCTGAAAAACTCGGTTTTATACTCGAGTATAATTACTTTATGGCCTTACCTCACTTCTCCCCGTTTCTTCAATAAATGTTTCAAGAGCCTAGAAAGGTATCTGCCCAGTCCTCACTCCCCGCCGCTTCCTCTGACATTTCCTTCCTGACGTGCTTAGTACCTCTGTGCGCATATGTGGTGGCACATAGAATCCAAAATCCCTGGGGACCTGTCCAGATGTACGTGGGTGGAGGAGTCAGGGACCAGTTTAAGTTGCTCATTCTCCCCGCTTCCTGAACTTTCCTATATAAGGAACAGGAGGTAAGACATGGCTCCTTTACCACCCGTTTCTTCTCAATTAACTGAATAGCACACAAAGTGTTTTACCCACTGTGATACCCCTTACTTATGGATAGGAATTGGTTTGTTGGAATCGCTACAGAGTGGTGTCAGAGGAGCTCCATACATTGGGCTAAAGTTTTAAGTGGGGGCCCCCCAGGTTCTGTACTGGGGGCCACTTCTTTTTAAGTCTGAGAACACGGTCTCGTATTTGCTGATGACACTAAACTATGCATTAGCTTTGAAACTTTCAATGATTGAAGTGACTGCATGCATACCTAGATAGTTATCAAAATGGGCATCGCAAATGCAGATGAGATTCAAAATGTTGATAAAGGTAAGGGATGTCTTTTGGATTAATAATCCCTGTGCCATAAATGAACTCTGTTGTTAAGGGAATTTGTAATGGAACAAGATTTGGGGGTTTCTTGTAGATAAGAGACTTGGGGTAGCTGTAGCAAACAAGCCAGGTAGCAAAACGGCTAGAGCTCGCAAAAGATATTGTCTTGTATAAAGAGGGGAAAATAGATTCAAAGGGAGATAAGATAAATTATTCTCCCTCTTTAACGGCCACTGGTAAGGCCCTCATTTGAATATGCGGTGCAGTTTAGATAAGACTTCAGGCTTGTCCACACGCACAATGCGCGTCCCGGCCACAACCCCCAACGACTGACACGCGACAAAGAGCTGTTTAGCCGAGAATCGTCTGTGTTGTATGCATTCAGTCGGGGGTCGTTCCTTCATCCGCCGTTGGGATAATTTTTAGGACACCAACCCCATAATGGCCATCAGTCCGCCGTTTCAATTAATACAACTGACCGCTGCGACAAACATATGTTCCAACAAACACAAATAGATCTATACCTTTTTTGTGGGGTGGGGGGGTTGGCCGGGGGGGGGGGGGGGGCAATTTCTCCACAAGTACATAATAATAACCACGCATTCCGGCTGCCATTCCCGTTTGGCCCACACGCTTCCCCTTATTTATATAGAATCCCTGAAGCATCTCGCTCCCGCTAAATTCGGATCCGGACTTCCAATTGGATGCGGAGCTTGGAAGGCGCCAATCACAGGATGCCATTATGCAATTGAGTGCTCTGCTTACACCCTTAGTGTGCCGGAGGAATTGGGCGTTCCCATGCTGCAAGAAACGGGAATTGCCATTTTGCCATACATTAGATCGATATCTATCATATATTTTATATCTCCATGTAGGATGGCCCACTTAGTTTCTTCTCTTCTATCCTCCAGAATAATACAATACTGAATCTTGTAAAGATTTTTCAAATACAAGAAATATAGTAGAGAATTGTAACCGAGTGTTCGCCATGATGAAAGTGAAGACATCTTGGATATAAAGTAATACTATTCAATTGGCTAACTAAAATATCAATTCAGAGCTTTGGAAGCACTTTGGGATTCTTCCCTCAGGCACGCAGCTGTCCGTAAATAAAAAAGTATATACAATTCATAATAACACCTTCAATGATCACATAAGGGTATAACAAACTTTGGCAAAGGTTAACAACAACCTGTCTCGACCAACCGTAACATCTTAAGTGTACAATGGAGGGTCGGTAGAATGAGATTCTTATGGGTTTTGGTGTTTTTGAGGATTTTGTTCTGATTAATTCTAGCATGACATTTACCGTTATTACTAGAGTATACCCTGACTCAGTAACGCCGAGGTAACCCATTTTTCCCGTCCAAATGGTAACCCATATTGACTCGAGTATACCGAGGCGGTAGATATTGCCTATACCATGTCCACTGTAAGGTTTGGAACTACAACACTCCAGCATGGCTTTCGTTGCTGGTAGTTAGATTTCCATACCCTATAGTAGAATGTATTGGGTGCTCACTGTAGGCCACCCTAGAGCCCCACCCAGTTCACTTACCTACCTGCCAGTTAGCTACGTCTCAGTCTTCATATCGTTCAGAATTCATCTCTTCAGTCCTTCACTCATCTTCATCTCTTCATTCTTCAATCTCTTCAGATCTTCCATCTCTTCGTCTCAGTCTCTTCAGTCTCTGCTTTCAGTCTTCTCTCTTCAGTCTTCCGACTGCTTCATCTTCCTCTCTCTTCATCTCTCAATCTTCCATGCCGTCTTCATCCTTCGTCCTTCAGTCTTCAGCTCTCCGCCAGTCTTCAGTCTTCAGCTCTCCGCCAGCTGCCGCTCGCTCTGTGCAATTCCCAGTAGTTCATCGCGGCTGCGCGATGACATCATCCCGCCGGCGTGCGCGATGAAATCATCGCGCACCCGCAAAGAACTACTGGGAACTGCCGGCTTTCCTTCCTGAATCGCGGCTGCAACTGGAATCAAGGTAAGTTTTTGCTTGACTCGAGTATAAGCCGAGGTTGATTTTTAAACCTAAAAACCTCGGCTTATACTCGAGTATATACGGTAGATTAGAACTATAGTGGAACATGAAGTTTAGATCTTTGAGTCCAGAGTCCTAAATTTGTTTATAAGTTTATATTCTCATTATAACCTCTCCTTTCTGGATCAAAAATTTCCCATAAGCACGGTGACTTTTAAACATTTTTTTTGCCATCCTCTGTATCAACTGTTAGATAGGATTACAGGGTAGGGTTAAAGTAAAGGTTATAAAAGTTGAACTAGATGGACATATGTCTTTATTCAACCTCAAATACTATGTTACTATGTAACTGTTATACAGACATTATGGGTAGGGTATAAAGGTTGGACTAGATGGACGTATGTCTTTATACAACCTCCAA
>JAACNH010004848.1:0-22530 GCA_019447015.1 Hymenochirus boettgeri | reverse complement strand
GGATCACTATAGCCGTGAGTGACATTAACTCATTAAGCTCAATTACACCACACAGCGCAATTGCGTGTTTACATTTGTCTATTTAATATTTAAAGGGACATAAAACGTATTATGAATATAGAAATCTGTATCTGTTATTCTGAGATCGCTTTTTCCACCTCCCGTGTGAATAATTGAACACACAGGTAACAGACTAAAACTTATGTACCGGCGCTGCACTTGCAGATTCTCCCCAGCAGATGGCGTGTGTGCTGAGATGTGCACCTATGTTAAAGAGAGGAGCTCTATCTGGACAGCGCGCCTGTCTAGCTGGCAGCAGCCGTGAGCAGAGCGCCGGTAGGTAAGTTTATCTTGTACGTGCGTTTATTATTCACAGGGAGGAGGGAATAAGCGATTTACCTCCCTGGGAATAATAGATACAGATATACTGACTTATAAGAAGGTTAGTGTCCTTTAAAAAGAAAATGCATTCATTAAGGGAAAAGTGCGTCCACCAATTTATCGAAAGAAAAAAACGAATGCGATGAACGCAACTATAACGGGAAAAATGTGTTGGAAAAAGTGCAGAGAATGGTTGGTAAGCAGCCCTGACAAAGCTGTGTCCCTTCCAGTACTACGACTGTAAAGGTGCCCATACACTGTAAACTCACCTTCCGTCATACACACAACATCCCCCATGTTCACGTAATGTAAGAGGAACTGCCTGGCTGGGATGATGGACCATTAACTCTATTTAATGTCTTAATAGTTTATGGTCAGCATAACTGCTTCATCATGGGCGGACGGTGGTTAGTGGTTAGCACTGGACCTTGCAGCGCTGAAGTCCTGAGTTTGATTCCACCCTGGACACATCTGCAAGGAGTTTGTATGTTCTCCCCTTGTTGCGTGTTTCCTCCGGGCACTCGGTTCCCCCACAATCATAAGACATACTGATAGGTTGTATGTGTCAAATAAATGTGCTTAGATTGTAAGCTCTTCAGGGCAGGGTCTGATTAATGTATACATGTAATGTAAAGCGCTACGAAAGATGTAGTGCTATATAAATCCACAATAATAATAATTTAAAAAACCTAAGGCTGGCTAATTAGATAGAGCTCCTCTATACTCTATCTGCACAGGGGACACCTTAACATGGATGTGTGGACAGGGACTCACCCTGTCTCTTGCGGCCAGGCTCCAGAACCCCTAAACCAGAATTCACAGAGCCATCTGCCAATGCGACATCTGTCTGGGTGTCTGCTTGGGGACATTCTAACTGAGGAATTCTATTTACAGGTTCCTAGTAGGATCCCACATTTCCTGCAGAGGAAATAAAGCTTAAAATGTAAATGTGCGGAAAATACTTTTTTTGCATCATTTTAGAATATCTTCATAGTTCCTGCCATTTCAGAAGCCCAAGGTTGAATTAGGTTTTCCAGACAGAAACCTCTTGCATAATGAGCTCATGCTGCTCATTTTCCTGTCATGACTTTAAGGGACAAACCCCTATCAGGAATCTATGGTATTTGGTCTTAGATTGTCGGTGCCTACAATAAGGTTTGGAGGCATTTAGATCTCCAGCAATATTAGTTCATAAACTACAGTCATATAAATAGTTATAAACTTTATACTGTGGTTACTAGCTACAGTTCTAGTTAATCCTCTACATTGTATATTGTCTGCAAGGATTAGGTATGAACTGCATGTTAAATAAGATCTAGTGCAAATCATCCCTGAGGTTCTTCTCTGAATGTAAACACGACAATGAAATGATCTTATTGTCGCTCCCCACGTAGCTGTCTGAACGCAGATATTAACGGCTTCCTATGTATATATATATTTGCATTCATTGAAAGATGCATTGTGATTATTAAACTAGCCCAGCTTCTAAGGATCGTGTCTAAGAGATAACCTCCAGTCACCTGGTACATGAGGCTGCAACCTTCATGTTCTCTGTAAATAAGTGCGTGCCAAGGTATCATGAAATAAGAAGAGTCAATACGGTCTTAGTTTATTTAATCTGTTAAACATTTGGGACAACATTATTACTATAAATGACTGGTCATTTTACTGCTTGCAGGATAGAAAGATGGGGGTTACCCCTGAGAATAGAATGCCATAATTGGATTCCATAGCTATTTGCCAACATTTTTATTTATCTTTAGAAAGAACGGCCTCTATAAAATATGTTGATATATTTCACTTTGTCCTCTGAATTCATACTGTATGCCTGCCATGCTTCTGGATGCCTCATGGAAACTGAGCAATTTAGAAACCTGTACTAAGCCTGTACTGAGCCTGGGCATGCTCAGAAGAGGCAGACAGAGATTAACATTTAGTCATGGCTGTGAGGTCAACTGTCAAATCCATAACTGACAGTTACTAACTGGAAGAACCAGGAAGCAGAAACAGGGGCAACAGGCATTGTGCAGTTTAGGGTTTGGTGGGTGGTTTACCTGTATATAAGTTTTCATTTGAGGGTTGGACTCTCCTTTAAGATTTAAGAACATGTCCTCAACAAAGCAATGCACTGTATTAACACACTTTTCCTATCTCAAGCTCAGTTAATTTCCACATAGTTCTGTAGCCATTGTTACATTTCATGGAATCCCCTACAGCAGTGGCCAATTGGTTCTCAGATCTTAACTAGGAATCACCGTTGGACCATATGGACCATTGGAAGAGCTGATGTAGATTAGGTAGATAACTCCTAAATACACAATTGTTTCAAACCTATATTGCCATCCTAAGCTGCAATACAAAAACGGTACATTCTCTAAAACATTTGAACTACATAGAGGAACGAGACAGGGCTGTCCACTCTCCCCATATTTATTTGCATTAGCCATAGAACCCTAGCTATACAACTAAGATCAAAACCATACCATTAATGGCTTCACACTAGGTGCCAGAACATCACTTCTCAGTCTATATGCTGATGACTTGATACTCTACTTAGCGAATCCTCATTAATCCCTCACGCACACAGCCTATAAAATCTCGAATTTCGGCCCTATATCTGGACTATATAAATTGGAACAAGTCCATACTATTTCCCCTAGACTCCAATATAATCTACCTCCAAGAATAAAGAGCCTTGTGCCAGTAGTTGAGAAGTTCAAGGATTTAGGCATCATAATCACTAAAAAACCAGAAGAATTCTTGAAGCATAATATACTCCTGTTGCTAGATTGGACAAAAGACAAAATTAAGTGTGGAAACAGCTCCCTTTAAACCTCCTCGGACTGATAAACTTAATTAAATAATCATACTCCCCAAAATCCTTTACTCGCTTCAACATTCAGCAATAATAGTCCCCAAAACCTTTTTACATCCTTACAAAGTATATTACTATCATTGGTTGGGCTCAGGTTGAGCAAGAACCAAACTCGCAAATCTTCAAATGCCCAAGACCTCGGCTGGACTGGCGTTGCCAAACTTCTATCTGTATTACCTAGCGGAACAACTAAAATAACTTTACAGAATGGGTGATTCCCACCACCAGACCCTAAGACACACGCCCGCCCACACTATATGACATGGAGAGCGTGCTCCATGCATACTTACCATCTCTACCAATCGTTTTCCTGGAAATATAAAAAACACCCTACCCAACAAAGGTACAGCCTACATGCACAAATGCACAAAATTGTCAAGAACAACGAAATGGCTGGATATACGGGGAGTACGAGGTAACCACCCTTTGTGGCATAATAATAAATACCAGAGCCTGGCCTTATTTAAGGCAGCAGACTTTTGGGGGGGAAAAAGGAATAAACCACTTCATCAAATTATAATAACAGTACACTACTTCTTTCACCGACCTACAACAATACCTCTCGCTACCAAAACTTAGCATTGTTTAGATATATACATCTACGCTACTGCTCAATTTCTGAATTTCAGACATTAAACATCCCATTGACATCTCACCCCATTATAGAGATTCTTAAAAACCGAGTAGGGAGGCATCTGACCTTGTGAATATACATCTGTCTACAGACAAAAAGTTGAGACGAAATCCAGACCACCTAATCCAAAAATGGAATAGATATATTCCAACGATTAATGAAACAAACTGGGAGGATATTGCTCAGTCACATATCCAAATAATCTAGTTTAGTATTTAATACTGGGTGTCTCTATCGCACAGCCAATCACTATTTACTGCTGTGTAACGCCACTGACCTTGGCGGTGCTCTCCAGTATATTATCCTATCGAATCCCACAAGGGGCCCTAGGGTCCCCCGAATAAAGTAACTTTAATGGAGCACAACACTGTAAAGCAGTTCGGATTGAATTTTATTAGCCATAAAACCAAACCTCACAAACCATTAAAAGTAAATCCCTAACCCTCCCCACACCTCCTCTATAAACGGGACGTCCCCCGTAAGTGACATATTCCCCCACAAAGCACAACAATGACCACGGTCTAGGTAAAAGCAGCCAGATGTAATCAATACAATGACTGGCAAATAGAGTACGGAACCATAAATATAGGATAACATGTTCCACTACAGATCTACCCAATATGGGCAGCTCTATCCAAGTGAACAAAGTGAACAAAATGATAACATAAATGCTCTATTGTCCCCCACACTATTTCAGTTTTCACACCTATGATGCCGCTAACAATAACGTTCCTATAAGCAAAATTATCTCCGGGCCTGCCAAATGATGAAAAAGGGAATGAAAGGAGATAATAAAGTTACCATCCGTATGATGCTTCCCCCGGGTTTATACCGTCCTCCGGCAGGACTACGACTTCCAGGCCAGCTCCCGAAATACGGACATCACCAGCTCTCCCCACTTGTCAGGCGCCCTTCTCCCGGCATCTAGATCAGCGCGACTTCACACGCCGCAGAGTAGGTGGTCCCGTACAGGGGCGTTGGAGTGCTGTTAAATCAAAAGGATGGAACTGGGCAAACCAGATATGGAATCTTGGGCATATATAATTTCCTGGGTAGTGTTAATTCAAACCAGGATTGAGAGGGTCACCTCTCAAAATCCAAGTAACCATCAGCTAACCACAAGGTTATGCAATTCTACGTACTACACCAAGTGTATCTCCCATATAGACTAGCACGCATGTCACCCACTAACTCATCAGAATGCCCAAAATGTCATAAACTTCAAGCAGACTTTGGCACCTAATGTGGAAAAGACTGAAAGGTGGCGAGCTTCTGGCACAAAATAACTAAAATATTATCTCAAATGATACAGATTCCAGTAAAGACAGAACCAGAACTATGTGTATTAGGAGTTGTAGGAGAGGATGAATGGTCACATGCACATCTGAAGCTATCCCAAACACACTTTTTTACGCTAGACGCACCATCGTCCTTTTATGGATGTCCCCCCAAACCCTGAGTTGTAGGATTTAAATATGATGAAATCTGACCTCCCTACACTCAGACTCATACATCTAGATAGAGGGATACTTAATAAATGTACCAAAATCTGGACACCCTGGTACGAATTTATGGGCATAGATATGAATCAGATCCCAAACCAAGACATATAAAAGATATGTGATATCTTATAATGAAACACTTCAACTGAACGACAATAAAGCTGGGTACACACGATTAGATATTTCGGTCCGATCGACCGATAGTTCAGTGTATCGGTCGATCGGACCGAAATTATCGAATCCGAATGTGCCCATGTCCGATCGACCGTTCGTCCGAATCGGACGAAAGGACGATCGGACGGGTGGAAAACCTCGTCCATCGGGCGGTCCTCTATGGACCGCACGAGGTCGCGGTGACTATCGGACGCGGCTGCTTTTGCCGACCGACAGTCCTTCCTCCTGGCGACCGTTCGAAAGTATCGAACGGTCGGTCAGGAGGAAAAATCGCTAGGTGTGTACCTAGTTAAGAGTTGAACCTAGCACAACATAGGTGCCAATAAGAAACCTCCCCCCTCCTACCCTTCCCTCCTTTCGCAGATTATCATCCCAGTTTGTTTTTTCTTTATTTATATATATTTATATTTAAATCAAACGCAGAACGCAAATATAGACTCAAGAAAATATCTGTTTCTTTCCTTGTATCAGTGTAATGAAATCATAATAAATGTATGTTATATACCTGCTTTATAAATAAAACATGTTTAAACACAAAAAGATTAGGTAGATAACTAGGATGTGTTACTGAAGCTTTGGGGCGTATCTGTTACAAGAGTGTAACATCCTATATACTAAAACAGACCTATCGATATGCACGGACGCTGGACACATCTGCTCGAGCCGTGACATCATCATACAGCCGCCCACAACCATTTACACTATAGGACCAAGGAAATCATCTAGCCGCCGCCCACTGGGAGGGGGTTTGTGGTGTGCGTGCGTGGGGGGTGAGCGTGCTGCGGGGTTTGCTAGTGATCTAGTGAATCTCCCATAGCCCAGAGATTGGTAAGGGAACGCTCTGCTAAACATGTCATCTCTGTTAAGGGACAGTTCGGTGGAAATGATCAATATTTGTTAAATTGTTAGTTTGTGTAATGCCTTCTTAGTTATTCTACATATTCTCTCCATTTTGAAAAATCAGTTGATTTCATACCCTTTGCTGTTCCCTGTTGTTGACATTAGTGAGCTGACATTTTAGGTTCTAATGGTCCTTCTTCTTCCCAGAATGCACCACTTCCGGAATGCTCCTAACAGTAATTTCTACTGATTGGCTGTTGGATGGGTCACACATGCTCAGATCTCTACTGAGCAACTGAATCAACCCAGGCGCGGGTCAAGGGCAAGACCATAACGGTCTCTACGGGGTCCTGCAAACAGGAAGTCAGTATTTCGGTTGCATTTATTTATACACAGACACAATGCTGAATGGTCAGATTAAGGTCATTGGGATGAACAAATACGGTGCTTTTTTCTGAAAAGTAATGTATTTGCACTGAACTTCCCCTTTAAAAAATAATAATGTACTTTATTCCTAATAGAATATTAAAAATAAGTTCCTTATAACTAATAAAATCAATTAAATGGTTGAGGAGGCAAATGAAGATTTTTTATGGGCAGTTTAACTAGCACCGGAATGACAATCAATCAGTCTCCATCTTGATTAGCAGAGTACAACAGGTATTATAGCTCTTGGCTTATATTGTCTGGTTTGTAATACGTATCTAGCCCTGTAATATGTTCTCATTGTACATAATAGCGCATTCTGATGTGTATGAGTCACACATGACATTCCTCGACTGGCATCCTAACTGATCAGGAGTTTTAATTTATTCCTTGTAATGTAATATCAGTTGTGACATAATTGTCTTGCAAATTCAAGATGAATCAGTATTTGTAAAGTGCCCATAGACCTTAACGTGACACCATCAGGCCTCAAAATCATTACTTTCAGTTTAAATGCCATTTTGATTAAAAAAAGGGTTACCTTTACTTTACAACATAGGGCAAGCCATGAATATATGTATGTATGTAGAATTTTATTTATAAAGCGCCACTTGGGTACGCAATGCTGTACATTATAAATACAGAGTATACAAACAGGGGATAAGTGCAGGCCATATACAGATAGATAAAAAATTAAATACAATTCATACATCAGTTAAGAAAGCATATATATATATATCTATTATTATTAAATTGATATAATTGCAACATGCAATTAAATATAATACCAAAAGCATTTTGACTACTGTTGACCAGAGAATGAACGAAACTGGCGAGTTTTGTTCTGAGAGCACTTTGATCTAACTGAAATCAACAGATATACCATGACCTGGATGAATGAGAACCTTCACAGATATTACCATGACCTGGATGAATGAGGACCTTCACAGATATACCATGACCTGGATGAATAGAACCTTCACAGATATACCATGACCTGGATGAATGAGAACCATCACAGATATACCATGACCTGGATGAATGAGAACCTTCACGATTACATGACCGGATGAATGAGAACCTTCACATATACCATGACCTGGATGAATGAGAACCTTCACAGATATACCACGACCTGGATGAATGAGAACCATCATAGATATACCATGACCTGGATGAATAAGAACATTCACAAATTACCATGACCTGGATGAATAAGAACATTCACAGATATACCATGACCTGGGTGAATGAGAACCTTCACAGATATACCATGACCTGGGTGAATGAGAACCATCACAGATATACCATGACCTGAATGAATGAGAACCTTCACAGAATATACCATGAGCTGGATGAACAAAAACATTCACAGATATACCATGACCTGGGTGATGAGAACCTTCACAGATATACCATGACCTGGATGAATGAGAACCTTCACAGATATACCATGACCTGGATGAATGAAACCTTAAACAGATATACCATGACTGGATGAATAGAACCATCACAGATATACCATGACGTATGATAAGAACATTCACAGATATCCATGACCTGGATGAATGAGAACCATCACAGATATACCATGACCTGGATGAATGAGAACCTTCACAGATATACCATGACCTGGATGAATAAGAAAAATTCACAGTATATCATGACCTGGGTGAATGAGAACCTTCACAGATATACCATGACCTGGAAGAATGAGAACCTTCACAGATATACCATGACCTGGACGAATGAGAACCTTCACAGATATACCATGACTGACAAATGAGAACAATCACAGATATACCATGTCCTGGATGAATGAGAACCTTCACAGATATTACCATGACCTGGATGAATAGAACCTTCACAGATATCCATGACCTCGATGAATGAGAACCTTCACAGATAACCCTGACCTTGATAAATGAGATATCTGTGAAGGTTCTCATTTATCAAGGTCATGGTATATCTGTGAAGGTTCTCATTCATCGAGGTCATGGTATATCTGTGAAGGTTTCAAGATATACCATGACTCGATGAATGAGAACCTTCACAGATATACCATGACCTGATAAATGAAACTTCACAGATATACCAGACCTGGATGAATGAGAACCATTCATAGATATACCATGACCTGGATGAATAGAACTTCACAAATATACCATGACCTGGATGAATAAGAACTTCACAGATTACCATGACCGGGTGAATGAGAACCTTCACAGATATACCATGACCTGGGTGAATGAGAACATCACAGATATACCATGACTGAAATGAATGAGAACCTTCACAGATATACCATGAGCCTGGTGAACAAAAACATTCACAGTATACCATGACCTGGGTGATGAGAACCTTCACAGATATACCAGACCTGGATGAATGAGAACCTTCACAGATATACCATGACCTGGAGAATGAGAACCTTAACAGATATACCATGACCTGGATGAATGAGAACCATCACAGATATACCATGACTGTATGAATAAGAACATTCACAGATATACCATGACCTGGATGAATGAGAACCATCACAGATATACCATGACCTGGATGAATGAGAACCTTCACAGATATACCATGACCTGGATGAATAAGAAAAATTCACAGATATACCATGACCTGGGTGAATGAGAACTTCACAGATATACCATGACCTGGAAGAATGAGAACCTTCACAGATATACCATGAACGGACGAATGAGAACCTTCACAGATATACCATGACCTGGACAAATGAGAACCCACAGATATACCATGTCCTGGATGAATGAGAACCTCACAAGATATACCATGACCTGGTGAATGAGAACCTTCACAGATATACCATGACCTCGATGAATGAGAACCTTCACAGATATACCATGACCTTGATAAATGAGACCTTCACAGATATCTGACCATGACCTAGATGAATGAGAACATTCACAGATATACATGACTGGATGAATGAGACACTTCACAATATACCATGACCTGGATGAAAAGAACATTCAAAGATATACCATGACCTGGTGAATGAGAACCTTCAAAGATATACCATGACTGGATGAATGAGAACCATTCACAGATATACCATGACCGGATGAATAAGAACTTCAAGATATACATGACCTGATGAATAAGAACATTCACAGATATACCATGACACTGGATGGATGAGAACCTTCACAGATAACCATGTCCTGGATGAATAAGAACATTCACAGATATACCATGACTGGATGAATGAGAACCTTAACAGAGTATATACCATGACCTGGATGAATGAGAACCTTCACAGATATACCATGACTGGATGAATGAGAACCTTCACAGATATACCATGACCTGGAAGAATGAGAACCTTCACAGATATATCATGACCTGGACGAATGAGAACCTTCACAGATATACCATGACCGGACAAATGAGAACCATCAAGATTACCATGACCTGGATGAATGAGAACCTTCACAGATATAACCATGACTGGATGAATGAGAACCTTCACAGATATACCATGACCTCGATGAATGAGAACCTTCACGGTATACCATGACCTTGATAAAATGGAACCTTCACAGATATGCCATGACCTAGATGAATGAGAACATTCACAGATATACCATGACCTGGATGAATGGAACCTTCACAGATATAACATGACCTGGATGAATAAAGAACATTCACAGATATACCATGACCTGGATGAATGAGAACCTTCAAAGATATACCATGACCTGGATGAATGAGAACCTTCACAGATATACATGACCTGGATGAATAAGAACTTTCACAGATATACCATGACCTGGAGATGAATAAGAACATTCACAGATATACCATGACATGGATGGATGAGAAACTCCACAGATATACCATGTCCTGGATGAATAAGAACATTCACAGAATTACCAAGACATGGATGAATGAGAACCTTCACAGAATACCATGACCTGATGAATAAGAACTTCACAGATATACCATGACATGAATGAATGAGAACCTTACAGATATAACCATGTCCTGGATGAATAAGTATTCAAGATATACCATGACATGGAGAATGAGAACCTTCACAGATATACCATGACCTGATGAATAAGAACCTTGAGATATACATGACCTGGATGAATGAGAACCTTCACAGATATACCATGACATGGATGAATGAGAACCTTCACAGATATACCATGACCAGATGAATGAGAACCTTGCAGAGATACCATGACCTGGATGAATGAGAACATTCACAGATATACCATGACTGGATGAATAAGAACATTCACAGATATACCATGACATAGATAAATGAGAACCTTCACAGATATACCAGACTGGATGAATGAGAACTACATATATACCATGTCCTGGATGAATGAGAGCCATCACAGATATACCATGCCTGGATGAATGAAAACATCACAGATATCCATGACCTGGATGATGAATGAGAACCATCACAGATATACCATGACCTGGATGAATGAGAACATCACAGATAACCATGACTGGATGAATAAGAACCTTCACAGATATACCATGACCTTAATATGAGAACCTCACAGATATACCATGATCCTGGATGAATAAGAACCATCACAGATATACCATGACCTGGATGAATGAGAACCATCACAGATATACTAGACCTAGAGAATGAAGAAACTTCACAGATATACCATGACCTGGATAAATGAGAACCTTCACAGATATACCATGCCTGGATGAGTGGAACCATCACAGATATACCATGACCTGGATGAGGAGAACATTCACAGATATATGACCGGATGAATGAGAACCTTCACAGATATACCATGATCTGGTGAATGAATGAGAACCATCACAGATATACCATGACCTGGATAAGAGACCATAACAGCATATACCAGACCTGGATAAATGAGAAACTTCACAAGCATAGTTTCCAGATTATAACCCATTTTATATGTCTTGACTATGCAGGCAGATAGATAGACAAGTTAGGGCTGTTTACTTTATACAAATATATGAATGGACCATACAATTAACTCTCTGTGCATGTCCACTAATGGGTCATATCGGGATGCGTGGACATCCTTTAAGATTAGAAGAAAAGACGTTCATCGTTAGGTTATGGTTCCAGCAGATGTGGTGTGGATGGCAAGTTTGTTGAATAGCTTTAAAAATGGCCCTAGATAAGTTTTTAATAACTCGGTATTAAACACTATACTGTACTTCGGGCTGGTTACAGGGATACTATATAATATGACAATTACTGGTTATTAATACATATACTGTAGTTTCTGGTTGGTACAGGGAACTATTATAATATTGAGAATTACTGGTATAATACATATACTGTATTCTGGTTGATCCGGGTACTCTATAATATTGAAAATTACTGGTATTAATAAATATACTGTAGTTCTGGTTGGTACAGGGATACATATTATATTGAGAAATTCCTGGTAATAATACTCATTACTGCAGTTCTGGTGGTACAGGGATACTATATATAATTGTGATTACTGGTATTAATACATATACTGTAGTTTGGTTGGTACAGGGGACTACTATTAATATTGAGAATTAGTGGTATTAATACATATACTGCAGTTCTGGTTGGTACAGGGATACTATATAATATTGAGAATTACTGGTTATACGTATAACTCGAGTGTAAGTCAAAATTTTAAGGCATTTAAAGTTAGCCTGAAAACCTAACCTTGATTATTACTCGACAGGAACCAGAGCAAATGCCGGGAGCACAGGCAAAACACAGTTTTGCAATCCAAAATGATTTTATTGCTGCTTCAAACAGGGTCACGAACATGTTTCGAATGCACAAGCGTTCTTTCTCAAGAAAAAGAGGAAAGAACGCTTGTGCGTTCAAAACATGTCGTGACCATGTTGAAGCAGCAATAAAAATCATTTTGGATTGAAAAAGTGTGTTTGCCTATGTCTCCCTGCATTTGTTCTGGTTCCTGTTGGATTATGGCATGTAGCGGACGCGATACAGGGATTGACACGCGTGAATTGTGTTGGCCACACTAAGCACCTTTTGAAATTGTTGGAGATTCTCGACTTATACTCGGGTCAAGTCCTATTTAGATCCAAATTCTGCAATTGCGGATAGTAAGCAGTAGGGCGTGGGTGTAACCTGCATAGAAAGTAACAGGAGCTGAGCTGCCTTTACAATTCCTGCTTCCTATAGTCAGGCTGCTGGACTCACTCAGCACTGTCACGTTCATCTGGATGCTGTAAATCTGATGGGTCTCCTCAGTTTGGGGCAAAAAACATCTGTTAGTTAAGTGCAAATGACAGCTGAAACTACAACTGTCAGGGGACATTTTTAACTATTAGGGTCAGAGAGTCCTTTACTATATGGGGGTCAGAGTGCCTTTACTTTATGGGGGTCAGAGTGCCCTTTACTATATGGGGGTCAGAGTGCCCTTTACTATAGGGTGTTAGGAGAATTGAAATGATGGTAAGCTTAATTAAAAGTTTCTGAACCTTGCCACTCCACATGTTTAGAAACGGCAACTCCCAGCAACAAATCAGCTGGGAGTTGTTGTTTCCAAAAATCTGGAGTGCTAATGAATTGGAGGTTACTGGTACTGGATGTGGCTATTACGTATGGCATTCATGTATGGGAATTCTGCTGTACATTTAAATGGCAACTAATTTCTACCCTTGGCTATAATCGAGTCAATCTGTTTTTATACATTTTTCAGGTAAAATAAGTACTCGGATCGACTTATACTCCGCATATATACAGTAATACATATGCTGTATTCTGGTTGGTACAGGGATACTATAATATTGAGAATTACTGGTATTAATAATATACTGTATTTCTGGTTGATCCAGGGATACTTATATAATATTGAAAATTACTGGTATTAAACTATACTGTAGTTCTGGTTGTACAGGGATACTTATATATTGAGAATTACTGGTATTAATACATATACTGTAGTTCTGGTTGATCCAGGGTACTTTCCAATTGCCATTGGAGTCAGGAAGGAATTTTTTCCTTCCTCTGGTTCAATGAGTGGGGTAAAAGGTTGGACATATACACCTCCAATACTATGTTACTGTAGAACTGTATACAGACATTATAGGTAGGGTATAAAGTTTGGACTAGATGGACGTATGTCTTATACAACCTCCAATACTATGTTACTATGAACTGTTATACAGAAATTATGGGTAGTGTATAAAGGTTGGACTAGATGGACATATGTCTTTATACAAACCTCCATACTATGTTACTATGTGACTGTTATACAGACATTATGGGTAGGGTATAAAGGTTGGACTGGTTGATGTTTGTCTTATACAACCTCCAGTACTATGTTACTCTGTAACTGTATACAGACATTAGGGGTAGGAATAAAGGTTGGACTAGATGGATGTATGTCTTTTACAAACCTCCAATACTATTTAATAAGTAACTGTTATACAGACATTATGGGTAGGGTATAAAGGTTGACTAGATGGACGTATGTCTTTATAAAACCTCCAATACTATGTTACTATGTAACTGTTATACAGACATTATGGGTAGGGTATAAAGGTTGGACTAGATGGACGTAGTCTTTATACAACCTCCAATTATGTTACTATGTAAACTATTATACTGACATATGGGTAGGGTATAAAGGTTGGACAGATGGACATATGTCTTTATACAACCTCAATACTAGTTACAATGTAACGTTATACAGACATTATGGGTAGTGTATAAAGGTTGGACTAGATGGACGGATGTCTTTAACAACCTCCAATACTATTTTACTATGTAACTGTTATACAGACATTATGGGTAGGGTATAAAGGTTGGACTAGATGGACATAGTTCTTTATACAACCTCCAATACTATGTTACTATGTAACTGTTAGACAGACATTATGGGTAGGGTATAAAGGTTGGAATAGATGGATGTATGTTTTTACAACCTCCAATACTATGTTATATGTACTGTTATACAGACATTTAGGTAGGGTATAAAGGTTGGACTAGATGGATGTAGTCTTTATACAACCTCCAATCTATGTTACTATGTAACTGTTAGACAGACATTATGGGTAGGGTATAAAGGTTGGACTAGATAGATGGATGTCTTTATACAACCTCCAATACTATGTTACTATGTAACTGTTATACCGACATTAGGGTAGGGTATAAAGGTTGGACTAGATGGACGTATATCTTTATACAACCTCCAATACTATGTTACTATGTAACTGTTAGACAGACATTATGGGTAGGGTATAAAGGTTGGACTAGATGGCTTTATGTCTTTTTTCAACCTCCATTACTATCTACTAGGTATGTCAATGTGACCATTCCAAATGGCTTGGGAGTTTATTAATTTTATCTGCTTCTCTTCGTCCTTTTCTTTTTTCATTTTTATTTGATGAAATACGTAAACTCAGTCTGAGAATTGGGAAATAAATAAATAAAACCGATCTGGCCAGGAGCTCAGATTGGTGGGCGTATTCATCTGGCCTGAAGTTGTATCACATTAATTTATTCACAATATTGGCCCATCCCAAGGATCAGTGTATCTGCAGTATGCAATTCTCAGAGTTTATACCGTACATGGGCTTTTTTAATGTCTGTAACTAAAAACAAGCAACACAGTTACCAAGGCATGTGAAACTAGGAGTGATATTTTACTAATCTTTAGTGATTTGTCACATCATAACAGGAAAGGTACCAGGTATTTAATCTTTGTAATTATGTTTGATAATTATGTATACATCACAATATGTTAAACAGCTGACACAAAAACCACAAGTAGAAATTCAGCCGTTAAAATGGGGACAGATATACTGACTTTAGCAGAACATACAGAATTAAGAGGCCTGACCCAGTATTCTAGACCTTCAAGCCATACCACTGAATCGGGCAGGTCGGGAAAAGGAATGGAAAACCATGAACAGAGTTGGATAAGTGTTGTAGATATACAGTCTGGGTCTCTCTCTCATTCGACTGCCTTACAGTATAATATAAACCCTACAGATACTGTGTGTTTTACATTGTATTGTAATACAGGTAGATGTATCATTGTCCTTCCTTCTTTTATTGTTCATGAGCAGGTGGGATGGTTCTGTCCATGTTTTGACTCTCTTTCTGGAGTAATGACATTTTCTTTCTCTAAAAAAAAAGAAGATAAAAAAAAAAAACCAAATATAAAACCAAACAAACAACGGAGCCCTTCAGTGAACGTTGCAAATGATTCCCCTACAGAGGGCCTGGAAAGTGTCATTTTACCGGTGATCAGTATGTGTTAAAAATTCCATGGAGCTGAAAATTCCAATCAAACCACGCTTTGTTATTGTAAGTAGGAAGTTTTGATTTATGCAAAATTTAAAATTTGAATTTCCGAGAATTTTCTAAACCGCATTTCGACGAATTCTGCAAAAGTTCCACCATTTTGAAATTCCAAAAGTTCATACAGATCCGCAAATCGACGAAACCTGCAATGCAGCCCGATACGGGTTTGGTTTTAAACCAGGAGTCATCCCTAATTCCAACCATATACCTCTACACGGTTAGTCTACACAGGTCATTCCCTGGCTATTGCTGAGTCAGATCTATTGTAAATGTAAATAACATAAAACATGTAAATTAATACTTGGAATCCATTTATTTCTTTTTTTATTTTCTAAACATTCTAGATATATAGACTTAAATCTTTTTAAAGGGCTATTAACCCCTCTCTAGTGAAGTACCTAGTGAAAGTAAGTGTGAGGGATAAAAAAACACTAGAGTCCTCCCCCCGTGAGTTTTACCTACCAGCAAAACGAGCCTTAAAGCCGCCCTGCCCCTACATGATCCCATTAGTCAGTCCGAGGCGGCAGGGGAGGACTGGCCCCGTAGGCTGAGGGGCAAATGCCCCCCGGGCTGGTCTCCAATGAAACATTGAAGCTATTAGTAAGTTACACCCTTAATGACACAGCGTGCGCCTCAGCTCTAACATGGGCAAGGAACAGAAGACTCCTCTGCTGCTGAACTTCTTCCTTTACGACACTTGGAGCCGACATGCACGATTCATTAGCCAGGGTTAGTCAGCCCTCCAGTTCATTAGCCAGTGTTAGTCAGCCCTCCAGTTCATTAGCAAATGTTAGTCAGTCCTCCCATTGATTAGCAGTGTAAATCAGTACTTCAGTTCATTAGCCAATGTTAGTTCAGCCCTCCAGTTCCTTAGCCATGTTAGTTAGTCCTTCAGTTAATTAGACAGTGTTAGCCTCCAGCTATCAGAAAGTGTTAGTCAGCTCTCAGTTCATCAGCCAGTGTTAGTCAGCTCTCCAGTTCATCAGCCAGTGTTAGTGAGTCCTCCAGCACCTTAGCCAATGTTTCAGCCCTCCAGCTCCTTAGCCAGTATTGCCAGCCCTCCAGATCCTCAGCCAGCGTTGTCAGCCCTCCAAGTCCCTAGCCAGTGTTGTCAGCCCTTCAGATCCTTAGCCATTGTTGTCAGCCCTCCAGATCATTATCCAGCGTATCAGACCTCCAGTACATTACCCTATATTGTCAGCCCTCCAGATCATGTAACACAGGTTAAATGGGATAGTAGTCTAAAGGGAATGTCCAGCCTAAAACAAGTTTGTATTAAAATGATTATTACCCCCCCAAACCTCACTTTTGTGAGTTTTTTTTTTTTTACAGTTCCAAGATCCCCCAGAGCTTACTTACCTGACCTGGAACCTTGCCGCTTCTCTCGCGGCTGGTGCTGACAGTCGCTCCACTTCCTGGTTAGGCTGTCAGTTAGGGCATAATGTAACATCATGCCCAAACCGCCTGACAGCCATGACCAGGAAGAGAAGCGTCTCTCAGTGCAGAAGTCCCCTGCTCCTGTTTTTGCTGCAATGAGCTTGTAACAGGAGCAGGGGCGGGAATAGCCGACGAAGGTCCGGGTCAGGTAGTTAAGCTCTGAGAGATCATGGAACTGTAGGAACCCTGTGAAGAGAGGTTTTGGGGGTTATAATCATTTTAACACACTTGTTTTTAGGCTGGACTTGCCCTTTAAAAAGTGTGTGTGACCATAAGAAAGTGGGCGTGGTCAAACATTTAGCGATTTACTGTGAAAAGGCTACTTGTTTGTATTTGCCCCCAGGCCAGAAGGCCCCAGTCCCCCCTGCGAGGCGGATCTGCAGGCTCATTCTCTGCGTATAGGATCATCGTGGTTCAGGTCCTCACCCTGAACTGGATAATATGTGAGGGGGAAAGGTTGTGAACTGTTAAGTTGTCCTTTAATGTACAATTAGGGAAAACTGTACATGTTCAACAATTTGTTTCTTTAAGTAATTACAGAATTAGTTTCATTTGCCTTCATTACATGTCTAACACAACCTCTGTTTGCCCAAGAGATATTTCTAAAACAGAGCCTAAGTGCTTGCTGAGTAAATTTACAGCCGCTTTAAAAGTTCATATATTATTAAAACGTATTTTTATAAAAAAAGAGATTGGAAACGAAACGTCTCTATTGATGCATTTAAAAGGACACAGGGCGAGTCTGGGTGAATAATGTTGTTTCTGTAAGTACGGAGTTGTTACGTTACATGGCTGTTTAATCATTTTTCAGGGCGGTAAAACTGCCAGTTCACTTTTCATGAATACGAAAACTTTATACTACAAATGGGATTTGTCAATAAAACCTAATTCAATGTTTAATAGTTAAGGATTGATAGCTGTCCGTCTAAAAGCCCCAGGTAATAAGAGCCTTTTGGTATTTTTTATGCCGTAATTGAAAGAATTTTTTCATTAGAAGACGACATTTTGCATTTAATATATATAATGATGTAAAGAAACAACATCACATTTGATCAAAATTACAGTTGATCACCAGTCAATCTGAACAAAATAAAGGTCCAGGTGATGTTTCAGGTCAATATAAAAGTTGGTTCTATTTGGCTGTAGAATAAAACCAAAAAGGAAAATTAGGAGAATGTAGGCCATTCCCGTGTGATACACATTTTTACAACCAGAAAGGTTAAATAGGAGTGAGATTCCACAGAAGTGAACAAAGCATAGCCTACTGAGATAAGAATTGTTGGAACTTTGGTGTCTTGCTTTCTGTAGATAAGTCCTCATTTTCAGGCCTATAGTCTTGGGTGGTAAACTTGTGCACAGTGGGGAAGATCTTCATATGGCTGTGTGGACCCCAAATGAAATAGGGCAGGCCAGCGGTTAAGCCACCATTTTGTTGAAGGTATAAATGTTGTTATCGTATAGAATATAGGTTATCAAAAACTGTCCTAGGATATCCTCTCATTAACAGTAGCACAGTAGCTTAATAAGCAAATGAAAATACGGTAACATAAAAGACAAACCATTGACAAGTTAGACCTAACATAGGTAAGATGCTAGGAAAACCATACAACCACATGACCGTAACTTGCAGAACAGTTATCCACTTTGCATTTCCCAAGATGCCCCTGAACATGTCATTTGAGCTCTCTTCCACACATTGCATACGAATAAAATAAAACCATGAGGAAAAACAACTGCCAGAAGACATTTTGAAGGATTACAATCTAACTTAGAATGTTAAATGGGCATTGGTTAGATTACAAACATTTATTTATGCCAATCTAACCCTATCCTGTGTATCGTATTTATCCGTAACCTGATATGACTCCAGTGTTTAACTGTTGTACTTACTGCTTACGGACATCCCAGCTGCATGAAACACATCAAAATATTGGCCAATTCAGAATGTTATTTTTGCCCAATCAACTAATATTGACCTGAATGGTCAGTTTGGGACAAAATATTGACCAGTCTTATATACAAGATCCAACATAAAGGTAGATTTTGTGAAATTATCTGGAAAATTCTTGAAATTCTTCTCGTAACTGAAGATTTGGGGGAATACGATTAAGATTATTTGGTAATTTATGATTTTTAATTTCTAGTCAACAAACATCCAAGCCTATCCATTAACGTACTGTTTTGTTTTCTATCAGATATACAAGAATGTTATGAGGTAACACTGCTAAATGCCCCGAAAACAATGAAGAGAAAGTGGCCGAATTGAACCATATTGCAGAATTATGGGGAAGAACAATGCATCCTTCAAAGGTCGAAAGGGCCTAGAGGTACTGACAAATGTCTTTATTGTTGTATCAATACCACATTTCTGTAATGCTTTGAATGGCTAAGTATATGCAACTTGTCAATGGTTTAATGTGTCTCCTTGGAAATCAAAAATGACTACTTTGTCGTGTTCAAAACTCGGTATGTTTGCTTAACATGTCCTTTCCTTTGACCTGGGTCACAGGGAGATGTAATAAAAGTTTCTATCATTAAAAATGGTGCTTAGTTTTCCCAACCATTCAGATGTTAGCTTTCAAATGATAAATAACACCTGATTGTTGGGCCAAATTACAGTATCCCCATTTTTAACGTAAGAACTTTTATACCGTACATCTCCCATTAATGTTTTCCTGGCGGCACTATCTATTTATGGTTTTAGTATACAGTTTTGACAAAAGTCTTGTCGCTTGTGTACAAATAGACCTGAAGTGCTGCTTAAAGGAGAAAAAAGTCCCCAGACAACATTGTCCCTATAGATAGAGCACATTCAGAAACACACAACAAGCTGTGTCTTTATCTCCCTTTGCTATGGATGCTGGGTGTTATGAAAATAAAATATGAGTACAAGGGGTCGCTCCCATAATTCACCTTATCTGGGAAGACCCAGCTAAGTGTGCGCAGTACACATTTACATGAAACTGCAGTCTGTTTCCTGGAAACTGACAGCCAAAAATCCAAGCCCATTTCCAACGCAGCAGAGCTCCAGGAGACCTGGTCACCTGAAATCCCTGTGTCAACCAGAAACGTTTGTCTGATCTGTCTCGAAATGGCCTCCATGGTCGAATCAGTGCCATAAGCCATCACTAAACAAAAGACAATTGAAAAACATGTGGCATTTGCAAGTCCACAGCCTGCTAAAAGGATGGACGCTGGAAAAGTGTCAAAAGGTGGATTTTTCAGATGAATCTTCTGTTGAATTAACACCACAGTCACCGCAAATATTTGAGGAGACCTACTGGAACCCGCATGGAGCCGAGATGTACCAAGAAAACAGTTTGGTGGAGGCTAATCATGGTTGGGGTTACATCAGTATGGGTGTGTGTGAGGGATCTTGCAGGTGGAAGGCAACATCAATAGTGTAAATAACAAGAAATCTAGCTACCTCATATATTTCCAACCATAAAAGGCCAAATTCTGCAACAGGATGGTGCTCCATCGCATACTTCCATCTCCACATCAAAGTTACTTAAGGCGAAGAAGATCCAGATTCCGGATTGCCAGCCCAGTCACCTGAACTGAACATCATTGAGTATATGTGATGGTAGGATGAAAGAGGAATCATGGAAGACAAACCAAAGAATATTGATGAATCTGGGAGGCATGCAAGACTGTTCTTGGCTATTCCTGATGATTTCATCAATACATTTTATGAACCCTTGCCAAACGCGATGGATGCTGTCCTCCAATCTCATGGAAGTCATACAAGATATTACATTTGGACTCACAGCACCACTACTTTATTTGCAGACATATTTTTGGATTGGCTGTTGTAAGTAGATAATTTTCTGCATAGGCAACTACACTTTTGTCTTGCAACATTTTGACATTGTCTTGATTAAATGATAAATCTTTTTTCAGTGAAACACATTTTTTACCAGTAGATTTAATATTATTTGGGAGGGCTTTATATTTTATGAGCTTATTTCTAACACCAATGACCAATAGTGTTAATAGCAGGAGGTACTGCAAAATACACAGCGACAAGACTTTTGTTAGAAACTGTAGAGTTGGTAAGGAATGAGGAAATCACCAGGCTTGATTTTTATTACAAACCTGTAAACTAGGCCATTACACAATGGACACATTGCAACCATTGAGGATAATAGATTTATATTATAACAGAAATTATGCATGGAATGTATTAAAATGTCATTACAATTCATATGTGTTAAAATCTAACTTCAATTAAAAAATTCACATTGCTGTCACTTGAAGTTCATGTGCATACATAATTTGTTGATTCATATTCATGATAGAGTTTCGTGACTAGACAGAATGGCGTAATGTTCTTTTTTCTACTCAATAAATACATAGAGGAGTGCATGTCAACAGGAAATAACAAGGAAATACTTCTCTTTCATTTAATGCAACAGGTGTCAAAATAAAGTGAATTGAGAATGAGCTGATAATTAAATGGATATTTAAATAAGTATGTGGACATTATGTTTATTTTTTGTGGTTGACATAATTACTAAAATCATAGTTTGTGTTTTTTGATAATCCTTGTTTCTGGATGATCAATATGTTCAATTATTATCAGCCAAATGAGAGAAAAATCCAATCACAAATAAAAAGACAATAATGTGGGAGGAAATAGTATGGAAATCCATGGTGTACAAACAAGACATTTGTTGATTGGAACCCCCACATAGTAACATAGTATAGGAGGTTGTATAGAGACAGACGGATCCATTTAGTCCAAACCTTTTATACCCTAAACCCATAATGTCTGTACTACAGTTAATAGTAACATAGCATTGGAAGGTGTATCAAGACCTATAGTCCATCTAGTCCCAACCTTTATACCCCACCCATATGTTGTATACAAACGTGACATATCACATAGTTATTGGATGTTGTATAAGATACGTCCATCTAGTCCAACTTTATACCC
>JAACNH010004847.1:0-22532 GCA_019447015.1 Hymenochirus boettgeri | reverse complement strand
CCGCCTAGTGAATGATTGACACACACACCAGGAGAACTTTTTAGTAATTACTGACCCAAACAATAACTCCTTATGTAATTACTAACCAACAAACTATATAAAACTCCTTATGTAATTACTAACACAACCCATATAAAACTCCTTATGGAATTTTCTGTAATGATTAACACAACCTATAACTCCTTATGTAATACTAAACCACACCAATAACTCCTTATGTAAATACTAACCCAAAACCATATAACGTTTATGTAATTACTAACCAACAACCATATAAATCCTGATGTAAGGTATGATGGTTAATAATAACACACCATATAAGTCCTGATGTAAGAGTATGTAATGACTAACCACAAACTATATAACTCCGTAGGTAAAATACGAACACAACCAAGAGCGCCGGAGGGAATTGACGAACCACAACCATATACCCGGAGGGAAGTGACTAACCACAAAACCATCATAACCCTCCTGAGGGTAAGGGACGAAACCCAACCATATAACTCCTGAGTGAATATAACCACAACCATGAAAGGTGTGGAATGAATAACCAAAACCATCTAACTCCTTGGTGAATTACTATACCACAACCATATAACTACTTATGTAGTATTATGTAATTATAACCACAACCATATAACTCATTATCGGAATAATAACCACAACCATCATATAACAGAAGGAGAATATGGTTTGTGGTAATAATTACATCAGGGTTACAGTATCTGGTTGTGGTAGTAATTCCATAAGGGTTATAGGTTTTGGTTAGTAATTACATAATAATTAATAAGGAGTTATCATGGTTTTGTGGTTAGTAATTCAACAAGGAGTTATATGGTTTTGGTTTCATTAACATTAATTAGTATATGGTTGTTGGTTATATTACATAAGGAGTTATATAGGTTGTGTAGTAATTACATAAGGAGTATATGGTTGTGGTTAGTAATTATAAAGGTATATGGTTGTGGTTAGTAATTACATAAGGAGTATATGGTTTGTGGATAGTAATACATAAGGAGTTATATGTGTGGTTAGTAATTACATAAGGAGTATAGGCGTTTTGGTTGATTAATTACCATACCGGAGTTCATAGGTTGTGGTTAGTAATTCCATAGGAGTTAATGGTTTTGTTGGTGGTTAGTATATAGGTTATATGGTTGTGGTTAGTCATTACATAAGGAGATATATGGTTTGTTCGTATAATACCTAAGGAGATATATAGTTGAGGTTAGGTATTACAATAGGAGGATATATGGTTGTGTTAGTGCCCCAACATGACATCGGAATCTTGATTTGTTGCATTGAAGTTCATTTAACCACATAATAATGTGTCCCATACTGGGGTGCTGGAGACTTGGACGGCAACTGGAGTAAGAGTGCGGGTAGATCCTGCTCCCGAGCGACCTAACACTCTTACACCGAGGCTAACAACTTAAACCTTCACAAGCCAAAACACCACCTCAAGAAACGCGCCCAACCCACTCCTAACCAAATGCCCCACATAGACAACAATAACCAGCTAATCAAACCCGACCCAAAACCCGCCTAAACAAACAGCATTTCGCGTGGCACAACGCGATCGAGGCACCTGGAGGGGCGAAGATCCCCCTCTACACGGATCCCTCAGTTGGCATGGCTCAATCCCAAAACACGACACGGAGCAGCCGGCTGGAGACGAGTGCAACACCCTGGGGGACCTTAAAAAAAGAACTCCCTGGGAGCCATAGGCGACTCCAAGAAAACTCTCACAACCATGCTGGGGAGGTCTAAAAGGGCCGAAGGCTATCCTATGTTCGGCCAGGATCTCAACAAAGAAGGCAAAGGGTCGGCGAGGGCTAAACCCGACATCTCCGAATGGAATGTAATACCGATGCCATACACACAATAAACCCCACCGCAGCAAGAGCTGCAAGGGGCACAATAAACAAGCGGATGACCTCGGAAAAACCGGTCGAGACGACACAGAACTTGACGTTCTTCATTGTGGTTTTCCAGAAGGAACTGAGACACCTAACCCCGAAAGGTTTATCGGCGGTTGGATAAAGTCCCATTTCCTTCCCAGAGCGACACCTTCTCCGCAGTTCAGTCTAGAAAGATCGCACAGGATTCCCGCCAAACCCCCGCCCATCCCTGGCGCACCACTCCAAGGACCCCATAATAGCCAGACTCCTTCCTATGCCAAGGACCGAGACGCCATTCTGCGCATGGCCAATATGCCAGGACCTACCACGAGAAAACTCCAAATAGATCTTCCCGGACCTTTTCCTTAATCACTTTCAGAAAGAACGGGCAACCTTCATTAGATGGTCAAAAAGAGACTGGCTCAAGCTAAAACATTGCCTACTCATGGTGTACCTGCACTAGAACTTTCGGACAGGTGGACGGCAGGACACGCTTCTTTATTATTCTCCTGCCTCGCGAAGGAAACATGACTCCTGGGGACGCTGACTTCTGTGAACCAACCCTGGGAAACGCACACCCACGCACAACCACACACAACCACACTCCATACCCCTGAGAGTGGCCGACCTACGGTGGTGTTACTACACAGTCTAATTTCTGTCTAACTTCCGAGCCATCCCCGGCCAATCCCGCCGCCGCCAAAGGACCCAAACGTTCCGAAATCGGGGACGGGATTCCGCGGTAGACCGTGAGTAACCTCCCCAAACTTGACTGGCCGATCGTAACCCCACCTGTCGCTACCCCATTCACTGCCCCTCGCGATCTGTCTGGCGACACCAATTCATGTACCTGGACAATTGCGCACGGACCTATACTATCCCCCCCAATTCCATCCTCCCTTGGCCCTCTTGTTGTCCACTCTCCTCTCACCCTGCCGGCCTGTACATTAACACCACCCACCGCTCCCCATACAGGCGAACCCCCAGCCAACCCGATCAAAAAGATGTTGTTTCTGTCCCTGCGGCCGGCCACAGCCGGTTCCAGTCTAGCCATCCAACATGTGCACAAAACGACCACGATGCCATCCCCCTCCTACCACCCTACACGACCACGTGACACCTCAAGAACAGGGTCTGGAAGATCCCCCCACTAGGGATAAGGGGGCCCAACCCAACAACACGCTGTTGGGGGGTATAGATGTTGGTACCTTGAACATCATGGGCTAGTTTCCCCTAACTGTGCGGTGCCTACATCGTTGTCAAGTCAATGCACAGCACAAACTGCCCCAAACCCCTACCACTACTACCCACTTGGGAAACGGACCCCCCTGAGGGACTCCACCATAAATTGACGATCCTCCCACTACCCTGAAAACGATCCTCACCCCCAGATTGAAGACAGTCATTACACTACACCATCACATCTCCTGGCAGTAGCTCACCTCACCAACTATAGTAAGGACCAATACAACTACCAAAACCCAGCTACAATCCACAACGCAAACATCGGGGCCGAAGTCGGCCCCAAATGAACATTATCCTAAACCCACGGATTTGCTGTGACAGTTGACCCAACCCATCCGGGGATTTCCCTCCGGTTGAACTACCTTGCTCATATGCCAACGCAAGCCCTACTTATCCGATCGTCAATTTGCCAATTTGCCACTATCTAACCACCCTCCCACCTACTCTCCCCTGCTCTTACCCTCCTGAGGACCCCCGCCTCCCTTTCCATAACTTCGCTGGTGATGATAATCTTGGCTCTCCGCTCGGCTGTATAACGCAGCTGACAATGATTCCAATGAATCTGACGGCCCCCTCCCCTCCTTCCCTCCCCTATACCCCTCTACTAGGCACTATATCCCCCTAGGGGCTGTACCAATGTGCTGGGGGGGGGGGGGGGTGAGCAATGTAAAAATATGCATACGATATATGAACTTGCACAACCAGATCGTTCACTAATGTTGAGCAATAATGTAGTGCGTTTCTTTCTTTTTTTTTTGTTTTTCACCTCACACTGTCACATCGCGCAGAGCACGCCCCGGTGCGCTTCATCGTTTGCGTCGTTGCTTAGTGCTGTGTTACACACACTGTGTATTGTATCCCCCCGCGGATCGATACTGCAGAGTCTCGCTGGTGGCCACCCGGATTCCTGCCATACCAATGGTGCACCTTTCGCACATAGTATGTATGCTGGACACACTAGCAATATACCCGCTACATTGGTAACGCGCTTGAGTCCTGGGAACACAGTATTACCGCACACGATGTCAACCCCCAAGGTAACACGACAAGATATTTCCATGGTCGCACGGGTTGCGGGCATTGGTATGTGTGTTGGTGTTGCACAAGGGGGCCGCGGGGCTGTATCCGTTCATACAGCCCCCAGCCCTGCACCAGCGATTATTATTATGATAGGCTCAACCAGGCCATTACCCGGTTGCTGGCGCACGTTGATGGGGACCTCAGAGCACCAGGCGGGTGCCGCCGGCTGTCCCATGGTACCAATGCTAACCTCCTGCATTACCTAATATGTGCAAAAAATCTTAACGGTTGTATCACTATATCAATTGAGTATACTCAAAATATTGAATCACTATGTCTACTAACACCATGATTGAAGATTTGCAAGACACACACATGTAGCCAACCGTGACATTCCTCTACTTCCAGCAAGTTCTACAACACCAGCAGCGCGCCACAACAATGACAGATTGTAAAACCCAGGAACTAAACACAACCACACACCTGGCTAACCACCATCCACCACACCCCCGACCCTCAATCCCCCCATATATTACACCATCGTGGACAAACTAACACCCTACCTAAACAACAACACACACTGCCATGTCTAATATCTTAATACGCAGTGGTGACTACGTCCCCGACATGGTGTGTCTAAATGGGAGCTTCCACTGATATCTGAACACCAGACACTGGCCGGCCCGGCCCCCACCCCTGAGTAAACAACCCCTATGGAACCACATGACCACACCCCTTAACCCATAATAATCTAGGTAAGGAGCAGAAGAAATGTGACTCCCTCCTCCTCCCGGCAGAAGAAAACCGCACTTATGTGCACATCCCCTCAATCAAGTCCCACAAAAAGGCGAACAAGTTATTGCTATGTTTTAAGTTAGGTTAACATACCCCCTCCCCTAGTTAACTATAAGGTATGTACTGCAACCAAGCGCACATAGAACATTCCCGCCCCTCTCCCTCCCTCGGTGTGCTGCCTCCTCTCCATGACCTACCGCCGCTATGTCTCTACACTTAAAAAATTTTAACATGGAATGTCAGAGGTCTAAACGAACCCATCTAAAAGACTCTCTGTCTTTACCCGTAAGAATCCACACAGGCGACGTAATATGTCTCCAAGAGACCCACTGTACTCGCCCAGCACTACAAGCTACCTCCAGAGGACCATGGATCAGCTGGACCGCGCACAGTACCCACTCCTCTGATTCATGCGGAGTCTCAATACTAATAAATAAGCAATTAAGGATACGTTATTCAGGGAAGTCAGATCTGACAAAAGAGGAAAAATCTATGCCTGGCCCTCACCATAAACCAAATCTGGTTCGTGATTAATAGGTAATATGACCCTCCAACTGGCATCAGCAACCCATAAAAGAAAACTCTATCCATTCATCACAAAATACCGCAAGCACTGTTATATGCCTGGTGACTTCAACGCCTCATGAACCCGAGCCAACCACAAACTAAACCCACCCCACCATCAGGCAACAAACCCCTCCAACACTCTTCCCTCTCAAACTTACATCAAGAGCTGGGAAGTATAGACGGCGTGGCGACTGACGCCACCCAAATAAGAAAAGAATACCCCTGCCACTCCAAAACGTACAACACACTGTCGAGAATAGACTTACATATTTGGGATCAACAACAAACTATCCCCTAACATCGTGGGATTTTGCCACCTGACCAGGGGTATATCCGATCACTCGCCCATTCTTTTTTTTAAAGATGCAAACTCCCCATCACATCCCCACACACATCACGCCCATGGCGTTTCCCACCCATTCTGCGATAACCTCTTTCCTCCTGACAGACGCGATCCCCGAACAAAATTGAACCTACTTCCAGATTTAACAAAACAAATGGTGTGAATGTCAACAATAAATGGGATGCGTTTAAGCATCTGCGTGGGAGTATGCAATTCCACATCTCCCATATCAAACACATGTCCTCTGAGTAGGGAAACGATGATAACAAGATCCCTGACTGAAGCCGAATCTAACTACTGTAAATAACCCCACACCTAACACCAAAAGCAACTGGCTCAAACACCAAAACCTGCTACAACGCATTCACCACCGAAAAACATGCACGAAAGAATTCTTTGTCACAATCTTACTTCGAACATGGTACAATCATCCAAACTTCTGGCTGGCTGGCCCACGGTCCATCAGACCCAGAACGTAATCAACCAAATAAATGACACCAACCTCCACCCAAATCACGGGATACCCCAAGGCATCCTGAAATGTTTTACAGATATACTAACCCACACTTTGAATACCAATCCCAAACTTCGCCCCACAACACAACATCCGAACACTTCCCACAAAAGTGCATCCACTCAACTTGACAACATGGATTGTGCTCCGCCTAGACGCAGATATGGAGGAGCTCACAAGCGGCAATACAGAGCATGTCCCAGGGACAAAACCCGGGCCCAGATGGTATTACCGTAGAACTATATAAAAAATATGAACAAACAAATCAGAACCACAAAATACTACAAGTATTCCTCCACTGCCCTTCCTCTCAAAAAAAATCCCAACATTCCATGTACGAAGCACATATCATTTCTTACTTAAAACAGGAAAAGACCCCACCAAATGTAACTCCCTACAGACCAATACCTCCTTTAACACCGATTACAAAAATTATGGCAAAAACTCTTAGCTAACCGTATCCCAAAAAAATAATCCTTACAATAATACACCCGGACCAAACAGGCTTTATGCCAGGCAAATCAACCTTCCTATAAATATTAGTTTTGGAAAACTTTGATACATACTCAAGTAGATCACGACAACGCCTGGCTGGATCTAGGATAATGCTTTCCCGGATGCTCAAAAGGGCATTCGACTCGATCGAATGGCCTTATCTATGGGAGATGTCTAAGAGGTTCAGGCTTCGGAGCCCCAGATTATCAAATGGAACAACTGCTAATGCCAACCCACAGCAGCGATCAGAATAAACGGTACCACATCTAGCACCTTCCCATTTTTCAGAGGCCACCGACAGGGATGCCCTCTCTCCACAGTACCTCTTCGCAATCCGGGGGCTATTGAACCAATCGCATCAGACTGCGTAGCACCCCGATGTTACTGATTCACTCTCGTCAACACTCTCATGTTGACCTATACGCATGATGAACATTGATAATTTATTTAGCGACCCGGATCGCCTCTCTACGCTCTGTGTATGACATAATTAAAAAAATTCGGCCCACCTCTGGTCTTTTACATTAAAGGGGATAGAATCCTGCCTATTCCCCCTGGATAAAGAGGGCACCATACCACCTTTGCTAAACATCTATTCCACTAACAGCACTTTCAAATACCTTGGAATAACAAATCACACCCATCCCCCCTCCAATTTACACTCAATGTTGCCCCCCTGACCAGACTGGGAAGACAAGAAAATCAAAAACATGGCCAAAACCTGCCTAGTAAACTCATAGGGCGTATTAACCTAGTGAAAACATCCTACTGCCAAAAAAAACTCCTAACATTTTTCAACACACACTAAGTACATCACGGACAAATTCTTCCAAAAAACTACACAGCCTGCTGCTCCCAATTTCTCTGGAGCGCTGGAAGGAACAGAGTCCGCTCACAAAGCGCTGCAAGGACCCAAAACCTCGCAGGCTTAGCAATGCCCAACCTTTCAAGCCTAATATCTAAGCATCACAACATTAAGTATTTTAAACCCTGGCTGCTGCCCCAACCAGATCCCCGTCAAATACACCCTTCACTCTCTATGATACGAATTCATTATTCATTCGCTACCACCCACACACCCTATGGTCATTTCTAGAAACAACGCACCATCCCCACTATACCTGGGGAGGTACCTCCCTCCACTCCAACAATTTCAAGTCTGGACAAGAGTTCAAAAAATGATATCGCATCCAGGATATCCCTGAAGAATCGCCTACTCGCAAACCCCCAGTTTCCAACCTAGCTTCCTTCCCAGACGCCCAAATCCTAGAAAGAAAAGGGATTCACGCAATTCACACAGCATATATCCAAAAACCAAAACCTAATTTCATTCACTGATTTAAATCAAATTAAATCTACCAGACCCCTGCCGTAGTTCAGAGACCTACAAATCAAATACTGTCTTATTTCTGAATTTCAGTCCTCAACCGTACCAGTAAACCCCACCCCATCATTAGTAATAAATGCATATGGAGAATCTCGGCTTAATTTCCCATTTCTTACACTATGTTACGAACACCCAAACTCGCCCGAAAGTCACCAATACCACATACATTAAAATGGACCAAGCTATCCCCGCGATAACAGATCAGACTGGGCAAAGAACTGGTGAATCCCACATTAAAGCATCAACATCAAGCACCCAAAACAGACTTATGCAATTTTACATAAATCACATCAGGGCAATAGACCGCAAGGAAGCCAGAAATCCCCCTCACTCAGCTCTGAATGCTCCGAAAATGCCACAACAGCAATTTGCCTGCTTTGGCATATGATATGGGCGTGTAATAAAGTTCAAATTCTGGTGCCCAAGGGTCACGCGTACCTATCGGATCTACTCGGATCCACTAGACCTACCGACCCCAAACTCTGTATTCTAGGCATCCCAGAAGTGACGGCTGGAATAACCGTCAGCTCCACATGTCTTAGAGAAACTCTCTTCTATGCCAAGGCGCTCTATCATACTCACTATTGGATTTCACAAACGCCTCCCAAATTCAGAACCTGGAAAAAACAAATGATCCAAAACATGTACCAATGCTCAGGCTCATTTATATTAAAGAGGCACGATAGACGTACAACCAATTTGCGTCACCAACTTGAGGAATGATTACAATAAAAGACAGCAACAAGGTCATCCTGGCACGCGGGCACACCGGCGGAAAAAACCCCTCCCCACGCTCCTGATTTCCCCCCCGCCTCCCTCTCCTCATGATACACATAACCATATCTGTGTTCTATCTTGCCCAATCCCCCGAAACGATTGAGTACATAATCCCCCATACATTCCTGCAACCTGAAATGTAACTAAGTACTGTATGTTCTTAACCCATGTTTCATTTGGTTAAAATGTATGTACAACACATTCGTAATGAGTCCGACTTAATCGTGAACCTGTTTACAATCCTTCTTAATAAAAAATTTTTTGGCATAAACACCGATGTTGTACAGATGTAAAGTGTTCGTACCTCTCCTGTTGTTTATTGTTCACAATAAACAGTTAAAAAAAAAAAATAAAAAAATAAGGTGTCAATTTTTCATCGCAGTGTTGCCAAAATCCGTAGCGTCTCTCTCTCTTACTGATATGCTATGCTTATTCCATGCTCTATCATATCATGCCCTGGATTATTGTAACCTTCTCTCTCGGTCTTCCTGCTGGTCTTTCTGGTCTTCCTGATTCCCATCTTTCTCTCTTTTAGCCAATATTAATCTGCACACGTATTGTTTATCTCTCTCATTTCCCCACGTACCTCCACTTCACAGAGAGCGGAGGGTATGGCTTTTCGTATGGGGACATTGGTACGCATGCAGTACCCAAGTGGCACTAAGAAACAATATAGAGGCTCTCTGCCTTTTTACGGCCTTATTTTAAATTACTCATAAACAGACCTTACAGGGGATCTATAGTGAAAAAAAAAACACATTGCCCATTGCACCAAAGTTAAATTCAACTCTGTGCTGCCATTTCCTCTGTCATGACTTACAGTGAGGACCAATAGACGAAAACAAGCTTTGTCCTGGAGGGACACGGATCTTCAGGGTCCTGTAAAATAACGACCGATTCTCTATAGAAGCAATCAAGAGATGGGGGTCCCCAAGTGCAGCATGATCTCTGCCACAAAGCTACTCTCTCTCCCTAATGCTCTTATTCTATGTTATTACAGGAGCATGGAGGAGTGGAGGGACTTTGAGCAGGGAAGAGGGTGATGTAACAGATTTGAATTGACAGTACAAGTAGAGTAGGGGAATGCAATCACGTATCTTCAACTTGGTATCTCGTCCGGGGAGGACGGGAATCCTGAAAAAAGTGAAGGAACACTCTGGGGGTTGGGGTAATGGAAGAAATTCATTTTCGCACTATAGATGCCCTTAAACCAAGAGAACACCAATAATATATTTCATATTTAACCACACCGAAGCTTGCTTGCAGGGCACACTGAAAGCTACCAAAGCCTAACAAAGACAATGCCTAATTAAATGTATCTGGTGGATACATGACAACAATACTAGCATCACAATCTAAGAGAATAATTTAAAAACAATGGTTAGAGGTGGGCGAATATGGTCCTGAGGATATAAGCCCCCCCCCTCCGGGGGGGGGGGGGGGGGAAACTGGGTGTGATCAGTATTTGGAAATCATAGCATAGAAAGATCCTGTCTCTGCCAGAAGCAAAATTTATAATCTGTTCCCATCCCCTGCCTCTTACAAGGATTTTAAAGCTGCTGCCAGCACCACTTTCCTAACATTTAAGAGATTAGCGAGAAGAAAGAAAGAAGGGGGAGGGAGAGGGGGAGATGTCAGGTAAGCAGAGCAGTGTCCATGGTGGGCTGTTGCAGAACAAGAAGGCAAGGCGTAAGGGAGGGGGGGGCAATTAGGCAGACACTGGACTAAACATAAAATATTAAGACAAGTAACGCACGGATAACTTGTGAGTCCACCAACTACAATGTAGTTTCAATGTGAAGTTGTTTGTAAGTATAGTGACCTTTTTAACGCACAAAATATATTGGATGGGAATTGAATGTTTTTTTTTTGTTGACTGATTAATGCCAGCAAATGACCAGGCCCTAAACACAGACAAAGATGGGTTCTAATGGAATGTAATACGGGGGGGGCTAGGATTTACTGCGAATTGGTTTGGTGGTGATGAGCTCTATTTTTTCTCTCTTCATTCCTTTAACGTGTGGTATGTTTGATTTTAGCAATATCCAGTAGTAGACTTGTGTAATGGTGTGAACATGTCTCAACTTACATTGTTGATTGTTTGGTTAGACCACATAGCTCAAAACAATCGTAATGCCACCCAGAGTTGTGCAGTACCTGGTGGAAACAATGACAAATATGATTGCCCATGGCAACAGTGAATTTGTCAGAAAAGTCACAAAGTACACTTCTAGACGACAGTATTTTGTGAATATGGCAAGCAATCATCAGACTTCCATATTAAGACAGCGGTTTAATTTAACCAACTTGTTGGTGAATCGAAGAAATACAATAATCAGGCAGTTTTGTGTTCTGGACCAGTTACTGTTACCGGTACATGGCATGGGTGTTGTGGTTTTTAATAACTTCCCATTAATACCATTGGTTATTCAGGACTCCTGATTGAAGTGGTGACCTTGAAAATTTTAGTGTTGAATGTTGGATTGAATAAGTTGATAATAATTATTGTTAAGGGATGAATAAGAAGTAGAAATGTAAACCAAATAAATAAGGCGAGATCACCCCACCCCCTGCTATATACAAACCTGTGACACAACTTGATACACACAAAACTTGGGATATCACACCACCAACCTCTGCATTATACCACCCTCTATACTGCGTACACACAAACCGTGATTACACACCCTGCTATATCACACAACCTTAATATAGGCTATAAATCAACTATTTGCATATCCACACCAACCTTGGGTATATCAATGCTATATCACACCACCTTTCGCTATATCACCCCAACCCTTGCTGTAACATGGTAGTATCCACCAACCTACTATACACACTAATGTTAAGGACCAAAACAATCCTGCATCGCCCAACCTTTCTAAACCACCAACCAGCTAATCACACAAGCCCAGCTATATCGCACCAACCCTTCTATATCACCAACCCAGCTATATCACACCAACCCAGCTATATCCAACCCAACCCAGCTATATCACAGTCAGCCCTGTATATCACAACACCCTGAAATATCACACCAAACCCGGCGCTGTATCACACAAAACCAGCTATATCACACCCAACAGATATAGCAACCTATCACATAAACAAGCCCTGCATATCACACCAACCCTGCAATATCCCACCAACCCTTTTGTTATATACCAACGCTATATCACACGCAACCTCGCAATAACACAACCCAGCTATATCACACCAACCAGCTATATCACACCAACATGCAATATCACATCAGCCCTCCTATAATCACACCCACCATGCAACTATATAACACCAACCACTGCAAATTATTCCACCAAACCCTGCTATATCCACCAACCTGCAATAACACCAACCTAAAATATCACACCAACCCTGCGTATATCACACCAGATCCCTGAGCAATAACTCCAAACCTAAAATTTACACCAACCATGCTATATTCACACCAACGCTGCAATATCATACCAATTCTGCTATTCACACCAACCCTGCAATACACCAACCATGCTTACCTCTATACACACAACCTTACTATATTCACACCACTTGCCTATATCACACCAACCGTACTAATCACAAAACCAACCCTGCTATATCACATCAACCGCGCTGTATCACAACCAACGACCAACCCTGCTATATCATATCAACCTGCTCTATCACTCCTATTCCCCTAATTTATAAACCGCTCTGCAGAAAAAAAGGTTGTGCACATACAAAATTGAAGGTGGTGTGTGCTACACAGCAGAGCACTCATATTCCTGCAGATTTATGGTGTGCACCACTTTAATCTATCTGGGTGCGCATGTATCACACCAATTACAAACCGCTATATCACACCAAACCTGTTAATATCACACCAACCTTCGGTAATTAACACCCCTTATAAGCCACCCACCAACCTTGCTTATAGCACATCAACCCCTTCCCTCTATATCACAACAACCTTGCTATGAATCACCCCAAGATCTGCTATATCACATCAATCCGGCTATTATCACACCCAATACAGTGATATCACACCAATCCCCTGGTATATCACATCCATACTGGCTTATCACACCAAAATTCCAGCTAATGGCGTATCACACTAACTCGCTTTGATCACAATAAACCCTGCTAAATAACATTTTCATCCCTGCAATATCACACCAATCCTGCTATATTACTCACACCGGCTATATTACACCAACATGGGCTATTATCACACCAACCTTGCATCTAATCACACCACCCTGCTAGTGATACATCAACCTAGCTATATCACACCAACCCTGCTATATCACATCAACCTGGCTAATTATACACCAACCCTATATATCAACATTCAACCTGTGCTATACAACTAACCCTGCTATATCAACAGCAACCCTGCTGAATCACCACTAACCCTGCGTGTATCAACACGAACCCTGTGTATTCACACTAACCCTGCTGTCACAATACCTGCTATAGATCACCTTCAACCGGCTATATAACAATCAACCCGAGGTAATATCCACACCAACCTGCTAATCCATTAACCTGCTGTATCCACAACCTGGTATATCATATCACCCTGCCAATATCACACCACACCTGCTATATATCAACTAATCAATACCCTGCTGATACATCAAAACACGCATATAACACCACACCCTGTGACTATTATTTACACACACCCCAGCACTCTTATGATTCATGGCTGGCTATTGTATTTGTATGACATTGGTTTGACAAACATTGCAACATTGTTGTTTGGGCCTGCTGAATCAGTGCATGTGTGTATGACAGCTGTGTAGGATTGTGTTAACAAGGTCCATTTATAATTAAGTAATCCCTGTTACATCGACAGCTTCTGGGGACATTATATTTTGTGGAAATGGGGGTCCATTTATAAACCCACCCATGAATGGATGATATCGGTAATGTGGGCAGTGGTGTAATATAAAAACACCATTGTTTTATACCAATTGGTATTTACAATGGAGGGTAAAGTCCAATACAATTGTGCGGATACTGCTCCTGTCTATTGCCCATAGAGAGATGCATTCTTGTGGATTCTAGGTAGGCATGAAGAGGTTAAGCAAAATAGCCCTTAACATAAAGTTCTATTTAAATATATAAAACTATATAAACCTAAAAGTATGGACCAGAGTTTCAGTTACCGCAATTGCAGATTTTTAATTACACAGTTTATGGCATTCCTGGGTAGATTGTACGAAGATAATATCTTACTCGACGATTCACAAGCAGGTTCAGACACGTTAATGACTTTTATGCTTCTTCGTAAGGATGAGGAAAAATCCTTTCTGGATAATAATCCTTTTAAAGGGGTTGTAGAAGCTATGTGACCCTTGCTAATGTAAATTGCAAACAAAAAAATATATACCTTCACATGTTAACAACGGAAGCTGATTAGGTTAAGATTCCCCCCTGTATCATGATATAATTTTATTATGTGCGGTTTGACGGTAACACTGAGTCTAGCAAACATCTCATAGGCTTTGACAATTACTGTATACACGTGGTCACTCCTCGACCCGCAAGAGCAGTTAACAAGTAGGTGAGCAGGCACGTTTATTGACACATACGGGAACCTATCAGTATGTCTTTATGAGACATCAATAGCAATTACCTTCAGTGTAGTTCTTTTTTTTTTTTCAAAACTTATTTTATTGAGAGCAGAGATGGGGATTTACAGAATACAAAAGGGGGAGACGTAAGGGGTTACATTTGTAAATGACGTTCTTGAGAGAAAAAAAAGAAAAGGAGTAGAAGAAGCTGGATATATTGATACATTTTACTAGTTATATTTTGGGTGTTCTAAGCGTACGAGATAGTTGATGGTTATAGTAGTATGGATATGAACATTAGTATAGTTATTAGTCGGAGGAGTTTGTTGCCACACCTCCATCTCACAATTTATGATTTTATTATTTTAAATTAACTTTGTCGCACATAGTGCGAGTTCTATAACATTAAACTTAACTTGAACTAATCATTGCCTAACTTAAGATTATGACGTAATAGCAGTGTCATATTACACAGTCGAAAGGGGCCGGTCCGGTGGAGTGTAACTGTAGGTTAATTGTGGGTTGGGGGAGAGTGAGAGCGGGGGGAGTGAGTAGCCGCAGGCTGACTTGTATAAAGATTTACAAAAGAGCGAGACTGGAGGTTAGACCAGGGTTTGTTCTGTTATACCTGTTGTTACATGGAAGCAGTCTATGGATGACTTTTTTTTTTAAACATGTGGTGGTAGGCTTAGATAAACGTCCAACAGAGTTTGAAAAAATTGGCTGATTTGGTTTCTTTTATAGGTGTTGCTTCCACACAATCCATTCGGAATAGATATGACGCAGTTTAGTTCTTGATAATTTTATGGATGGTGGGGTGGGGAGTTAGCCAATGTGGGAGTATGGTGTTCCTGGCGCGGTATGATATGTTGCAGGAGCAGTTTTTTTGTCTCGGTGTTGACTCTGCTGGAAGGTTTGTGTGGTCAGTGTGTCCAACTATTGCCCAAGGGGTGTCAGGGGGATTGTAGTTAATTAGATGTTGTGTGGAGAATGTTGCTACCCAGTTTCCAGAAATCTTGGGATAATTGGGCAGAGGACACATGCAATGGAAAATATCGGGTTTGGGGGTCTTTGCATTTGGGCATAAGGAGGGGCAGAACCCCTGATATTGCCAGTCTGTATGGTGAGATGTAGCCTCTGTGTAGTAATAAGGGTCATATCATGGTATTGAGATTGCTGGAAGCGTGTTTTATATGTAGGTTGATGATTCTTGTGTGATATTTTCTGTCATGGGGGTTATAATCTTGTTTCCATTGATTGTTTTGTGGGGGTGCTTGGGGTGTTCGGGTGGTGTTGTAGGATTTCGGTGGTAATTGGATAGAGAGTTCAGGCTGTGTTCTGGGGACTGAAGATATATCTAGGGGGTTGTTCCAGTCTATCTCTCCTAGATGAGAAATTGATTTTGAGACATAGCCGTGGCCTGCAGGGTAGTGAAGAGTTGGGTCCCACGATGGGGAATTTATTTTTTGCTGTAGGAAAGACAGGGGGTGTTTGGGTTCATGTCCAACGAGTTCTCGGATTGTTTTTATCCCCTTCTCTCTCCCCATCTATGGAAGATGTTGGGCCTTCCCCTCCTGGGAAATTCGGGTGGTGGAAGGTAGCATAGTGAGTGAGATGGTTCCAGGCCATCTTAGAACGGGCTTGTTCCACGCCTTCCAGGCCTGACATAGTAAAGGGTTGTTCTGCGCTCCTAGGCAAGTCCAGATAGCGGGTATGTAGCCTTGAGGATAGGATTGGGAGTCGCCAGAGTTGTTGTCTAGGTTGCCGTGGGTTGTAGTTCGGGTAGGATGCAGCCAGGCCTGACTAGTCTGAGGTTGTGAGGCTTATGGTGTATAGTTCAATATTTGGGAGAAACCGATGCCTCCTTTGTTTTTAGGGAGTGAGGGTAATTGAAGTTGATCGTGAGGGTTTTATTGGGCCATATGAATTTGCGGAAGATAGGTTTTATATGTTTTGAGTTCTTTCTGGGAGAGGAATATTGGTGTGTAGGGTTTGTAGTAGGTAGATAGTTTAGGGAACAAATCATTTTTATAAGATGGCTCGTCCTGTAAAGGATAGGAGGGAATTTTCCCATGATGTCAGTGTTTGTTGTGATTCGGAGTTATGAGAGGTTTTGGGGATGTTTTTCGGGTTATAGTAGGTATGTTCGATTGGGGAGAAAGGTTCTAGGTATGTTCCTAGGTATGTTGTGGTGGCCCACTTAAATGGGAGGTGGTTTGAACCAGTCGGGGGAGTTGACAGTTCACAGGAGGAGTGCTTCGGATTTGTTTGTAATTGATTTGTATGTATGATAGTCTCCAAAAATATGTTATTAGGTTGTCTATTATAGCTGGTATGATTGGAGGGGTTTGGTACAAATAGGAGGATGTAATCTGCGTATGCTGAGAGTTTAGGTCATTCATTGAATATGTTGATACCTGTGATGTTTGTTGTTGGATATCCGTTCTGAGTAGTGGCGTCATACTAAGGTTAAAAACAGTATAGGGGGGAAGGGAGTGGGCATCCTTGTCTGTTCTTGTGGGTTTGGAAGTTGGTGAGTTGTGTTGTTTATAGTAGGGAGGTTGTTGGTATTTGGTGGAGGAATGTGATCAGTCTGAGAATTGAAGTGGGTCCAAAATTGGTGTTGTGTAGTGTTGTAGTAATATTTGGTGTAAGATTCCCAGGATACTCTGTCAAAAGCTTGGTCGGCCGTCTGGCTTAGCAGGATCTCCTGGCGTGGGGAGGATGCTGGTGGAAGGGCTGATGTATAGCGGCTATGGCTGTGCGTATGGCTTTGGTGGATTTCTGCCTTTGGTGAATCCCAGTTGTGTGTCGGTAATTAGGGTCGGGCAATGATGTGGCTGACTGAGTCTATTTAGCTATTATTTTGTTTCAGAATTTATAATATGGTGAAGTAATGCTATTGGTCTGTAAGAGGACCTGCCCAGTGGGGTCTTTGTTTGGTTTTTGAGTAGGAGGATGGTTTGGGAGTAGTTGAGTGTTGGATGTGGGTTCTTGAGTAGTATGTTGTTATATAGGTCTGGTGATGAGGGGTAGGGAGTCTGTATGGGTTTAGTAATTTTATAGTATGCTGAACTGGGAAGCCATCGGTCCCGGGGACGGGCTTTGGTTGGTTTAGTAGTGTGTAATGACTTTGGAGATTTCCTGTGGGTTATTGGGCAGTTTAGTGATTCGAGTTGTTCTGCTGTGAGTGAGGGGGAGAGCGAGAGCATGCCTCTAGGTAGGCGTCTGCTTCTGTGTTCAGAGTTTTTGTGTGATGGTGTATAGGGCTTCGAAATTTCTAGGAAGTGTTGTTTTAGTTCAGGTTGTGTATTTATGATTTGGTTGTGTTGGTGTTAAGTATTTGTAGTATGGGGCAGCTAGGAGAGTGTGGTTTGGTTAGTCTATTGCTAGTGTGTGCATGTTCGGTTGCCCCATCTGCTGGGATTTGGGTTCTTTGGCACTATACTGACCATCGTTGCTTGTCACGCAAATACGTGTCTAGAGCGGTTTTTTTGTCGATATGTAGTGTTCTTTGTTTGTCTCTCGTCGAGGTCATTAGTGTATTGGATGCATTGCCTCCCCCCGGAGGTTGCGGTCGTAGTTGGGTAACACTTTTACCCTGTGGTCTTTTTCTGTGTGAGACATATGCTATACTAGATGTCCTCTCATCACCAGCCTGGAGGCTGCAGAAGAGAGCTGGGTTTCTATGTGTGTTTATATTGTCATCATAACCATAGTTTTGCCATTGGGTGGTTATAAAATGTCTTAAAATCTTCTGAATTATAGAGGTATGCTGGGATCTCATGGTCTGGTCGGGGGTGGTTTGTGTGTTGATGTTATCGATAGTTCGATTTGGGGCGTGGTCCTGATATTAGAATGTGGTTTATGTAACGTGTGGCTGTAAGTGGGAGGGGCGGGAATAATTCATTAGATATTAGTATCTTGTCGATGCGTGAGTGTGCGTGGGTGTGGGTGGCGAAGTAGAAGATACTATATTGTTTGGTAGTAGGGTTGTTGTAATCTCCAGGGGTCGCAGGTCCGATTGTGAGAGTATGAGATTATTTCCAGGGAGGGGAGGGGTGTCCTTGGGGGTGTGTTGACCAATTGGTGTTTGTCTAGGTCCCACTCGATCAATGGTGTTATCTAGGATTCGTGTATGTTAAGTCTCCACCTATGAAGGTTGGTATTTTGGTTAGTCAGCAGCCGTCTCCAAAATAGTGGAGTCAAAATTTATGTGTTAGTCCCTTGGGGCCTAGATGTTGCTATAGTGTATGTATTGTGTTTTTCATTTCTAAGTCCACGATCAGGAATCTGACCTCAGGGTCCCTCGTTACATCCAATATTGTGTATGAGTATAGCCATCCTTTGGAGTTTTGATGTCCGTGCGAGGCTAGAGATGCAGTGAGATCCGTCCCGGTGCTTTTAGGAAACCCTTCTTCGGATTGTTTCCAGTGTGTCTCCTGAGATAAGATTATGTGCGTGCGTGACTTCTGTAGGTGTGCGTGAGGACCTGTGCGTTTAACTGGTGTGTTTAGCCCGTCTTACATTCCAGCGAGATATTTTAATATGGTTAGTTTGTCATGATTGAGTTAGTGTGCTGGTTTTGGGGTGTGTGTGCTCTGTGGTGGTTTTGTAAGGAAATGGCCTGTGTTCCCTGTCCCAGCGAGCAGGGAGAGCAGGGAGACGTCAGGCTTGTCTCTGTGGCTGTGGTGCTCCCAAGCGGCTACCCCCTGAGGCCCCCTCCCTGGCGACTTGGTGGTGGCTGAAAAAATGAAAAGAGGTTATGCAAAGCATATAGTAATATAAACTGGTCAAACATAACATTAACATATATAATCACATAAAATTAGTATTCATTGAATGGAGGAAAAAGAGAAAAAACAAACCAAACCAAACAAAAAAAAAAAATATAGAAGTTAGAATAGGGTTTGAGTGAGAGTCAGCCTAGTTTGAGCCCAAACATTTTTGTGGGTTCCTTTTGTGTATTGTAGGAGTTGGTGAGCAAATTTTGGTTTAGATGTTTCCCAGGTAGTGGGATGAGGCCCCTCTGGTGTTTGTAGAGGTGGGTTTCTGCCATTGCCGTTACTCTTAGTTTGGCTGGGTATAGCATTTGAATCTTAATCTTCTGTTGTGATTATGGAGATTATTGGCAGACAGGGTAGTTGAATGCTTTTCTTTTGGGCGCTTACTGACAGCCGAGAAATTTGGAATAGTTTGAAGAGTTTGTGGTTGTTGACCTCGAAATTTTCATTTTCCGGTAATTTGTAGTATTAGTTCTTTGTCTCTAAAAATCTAGGAGTTTCATATTACTGGTCGAGGTCGTTCGTTGGTTTGTCTGTTTTCTGGGCCAATTCTGTGGATTCTTTTTCGATTGTGCCGTTATGGTGTGGTGTTATTCCCAGGGTGTTATCAGATAATGAGTAGTGATGATTGCGTTAGGTTCGTGTCCTTGTAGTTTTTGTATGCCAATGACTCTGAGGTTGTTTCTTCCTTGTACGGGTTTCTAGGTCATCATCAGTTGTCTTGGAGGTGTTCTGGAGCGAGGTTTTGTCTGTGATCTGAGGTGTTCACACATAGGGTTAGGGAGTCTTCTAGTCGCTTTATTCTGGTCTCTAGGGTTGAGATCCTTTGGGTGTTTTCCGTGACTTGGGATTGATAATGTGAGGAGAGAGAAGATGTAGGACTTCAGTCTCTATGAAGTAACGGCATTATTGAGTGGAGACCTCTGTGGCTATTTGGCTGTGCGATCTGAGAGTTATGTTGTGAGTTAGGGAATGAGGAGGTAGGGTTCGTCTTCAGAGGACATATCATTCTCTTCCATGGGGGGAGAGTGGCGGTTTATTTGAAGTTTTGGGCATGTATTTGTTAGTTTGGGGGGTTGTGGGTTGTCCTTGTTATTGTTTGGGGCGTTGAGGCGGGTTTGAGCCGGAGGAAGAGGAGGAGTCTTGTTGGTCTGCTCTTTTATTCCTTTTGCCCATATCTGAGTTAGATTTTTCTATAAATTTGTCCATGCGAAAGTTGGCAGGTTTATTGTAGGGTAAAGGTAGTTTGTTGGTGGGTAAATTCGTATAGAGCATGTTAGGGCTCCTCTTAGAGGTTCTTGGTTTCAGGTTAGGGCGTTCAATGCGTCAGTTTGTCCATGGTTTTGAGGATGGGAGGAGTTCGAGTTGGGTGTTGCCCGGGATTCCTGAGAGTGGCCACTTTTGGGTAAGATGACGTATTTTTTGGATATAGATGGAGTGGTGGTTAGGGTTTCCAGCTGGAGGTATATGCCGTAGGGTAAAATAATTAGGGTTTTGGGCTATGGTATTGAGTGCGGCGGGGGGTTATGACCAGAGGGGGGTGGGTAATTTGGCGTTATTTTTGGTGGGGTATGGTGGTCCAGTATTAGCCGGGGTAGTTGAGGAAGGGTCGCCAGTCGGTGGTTGCCTTGGTTGTATGCGGTTTGGGTCACACTATGAGGTGGTTGATCTTGGATACCGTTGGTCGCTTCCGGGGTGATCTTGGCTCTGTACAATAGTTCAGTTCGGTTGGCCAGCGGTTATGTTTTGGTAAGGGTACGGTGGCTATCTCAGGGGTCGGCTGTGAGGGTCTGGGTTGGTCCAAAATCCGGGTCGCGTGTGGTGTATATTGTTTGTGGGGGCCTCAGTATGGGCGAGGCAGTTTCAGTCGCCTGGCAAGGCTGTGGCTGGCTTTTATCTAGGCTGTATAGCTAGGCCTTGAGTATTGTGCACGTGGTAGGTGGGTGATCGGTCGCAAGCAGTGTGCTGGGGCTGATGCCTGGGCCTGTCAGGATCTGTGGTGGTCTTGAGGTCTGAGGGTGTATGGCCTCCCAGCATATTCCGGGCCCCCCCCCGCTTCGTTATTTTGTTGGTGTTATCACGTGGGTCCCTATCGGTGTGACTCTGTTAGGAAAAGGTCGCGGGCCGGGTCCCCTCCGAGTCCCGGTATCACTACTGGGGCCTGCGGTGGTGTGGGTGGTGGTGGTACTTCGTGTCACGTACTGAGGCTGTGGGCGCAATGGTTGATCTCGGACCCGCGGGTCCCCCGCGAGGGCCGCGCGCTCCGGTCCGCCTCCCGTGGGGTATGGCTATCTGGCGTACGGGGCTAGCTCTTTGTGTCCCTTTTAGGGTTGTCGGTGGATGGGTTGACGGTTGGATTGATATGTGAGGAGTGGGGGAGTTGCGGGCCTTTTGATGTGGGGCTTCCGGATGGTGAGCGGGTGGTAGATGGTCTGTCCCGCCACAGCCAGCAGTGACTTTGGGAATATTAGAGAGGTAGGGCTCCGTTGGTGGTTGCTTTTCGTTGGGGGGAAGCGTTCTCTTTCCTTTGGTACCCCTTTTTTGTGGTTTTGGTGCCTTTTTTCCCCGTCTAATGGCTCTTAGATTGGCAGAGCTTCGGTAAAATGCGGCCGATACTGGCGCCCCGCCCCGGAAAGTCCCAAGTGTGTTGTTTTAAAAGAGGCAATATAGCGCTTCCACAGCAGAAAATAATCTACTAGAGACGGGACCTTCAGAGTAGTTTTAGCAAATCTAAAGGTTGCATGAATGGTTAATTAACAAGGCGGAAATGTGGTCCAAACAAATTGAGTGTTAAAGGCCAGTGTCCTACCTTTAAAACAAGCCATCAACCAACTCTATACCGTGACTCAGTCTTTCTGGTCAGAAACACAGAAAATCTACTGCCTTCTCTCCCCACTTTGTTCCACCAGAGTTTTCTGGAGGCGGGCATAATAATTACATAAGGGTTATATGGTTGTGGTTAGTAATTACATAAGGAGTTATATGGTTGTGTTAGTAATTACATAATAATTACATAAGGAGTTATATGGTTGTGGTTAGTAATTACATAAGGAGATATATGGTTGTGGTTAATAATTACATAAGGAGTTACAGTATATGGTTGTGGTTAGTAATTCCATAAGGAGTTATATGGTTGTGGT
>JAACNH010004846.1:0-22540 GCA_019447015.1 Hymenochirus boettgeri | reverse complement strand
AAAACAAACTGCTTTTAGACACAACCACACCAAAATGGAATGAATATCAATTTATCAAAAATACAAATGTCCAAATTCACTTTGTTTTGTTCCAGTAGTTTCATGCCATATGAGTAAATGGGTAAATATTCAGGGAGTTCATAAATGTTCTAATCGTTTTAAAATGGTGCTAATTTTTGCCCCAACCAATCAAACTTACGTCACATTTGAAAGCTAACATCTGATTGGTTGGGGCAAAATTAGCAAAAATTTTTAATTATCAGAAACCTTTATTGAATAACCCTTGATGTGTCTGAAAAAAACAGGTGAAATAAAATGGCGAATTGATAGTAGAATTTTGGGGTTGTAAATTTTGTCAGTTTTCTTAAAGAATTTATGAAGATGTTTGAAGGGGATTTTTTTGTATAGAAACCAGTAATTCTGTCACAAAATTCTTGTGACCAAATTACGGACATTTTTACTCACAACACCTTTGAAAATAGTTTAATTACTACTTACGTCTCCCAAATGGGTTCTGTTGGATTAGTGGTAAAATATAGTTTTTCTTTGCGTTCCTTTCACATGGACCAGAAATGTCCCCCCTATAATAATGTCTCCTGGATTACTCAGGTATCCATCGATAATACCAACTGACAGATTGCAGCCTTCATCAACCCCAAAAGAGGCAATCTAAAGTAGATATTGTATGCAGAACAATGGGCAAAAACTGAATATTTCTGTTTATTAGGTGGAGCTGTTCTCTATTAAAGAATATAATCATAGTCGTCAGGCAGGATGTGGGGAAATGCAAAATCAAAGATATTTGTGTCTAACGTAACACATATACAGCAAAGGTCACTGTCTGTCTAACTGTTAGTGTCAAACAAGCAAAGTCCCTCAGATGTTTTATAAAGGATCTAAGGCTGTCGGTGTCACACACAGGAAATAGAATAAACCTCAGTCTAAAGCATCTAACACAGTTGGTACCAGCTGGTATCTTTATTTTCACCTTCTAGAAGTCCATCTCACAATGAGTTACATTAGGTCTTTGGAATGATCTTTATACCTTAGTCTGTGCGTAAATGTACCTATGGGAATGACTTAAATGATCTTTGTCTTTCCTTAACGATAGGATAATTGTTCTGGGTAGTAAAGAATCATCCTATCCTTTTTGATACTCGAAATTAAAATGTTTTTTACCCTGCTTCTGCATTGACTGTATTTTTTAAGCTGGTACACACCTGAAAGATCATTGAAAGATGAAAGACGTGATCTACAAGATCCTGTCTGTCATTCTTCAAATCGGGCTCCCATAGGGAAAACGCTTCGGGACTGTGTTTACCTCTGCCGCGGCCAAGGGAAATTTTCCTCTCTTTCCAAAAAAACCCTGAAATTGCAGGCAGGATGTCTGAGTTGTGTATAGTTGTAAGAGTTTGATTAACTAAAAAGTATAAAAGTATTTTAGTTTTCTTTAAAAATATATATTTTTAAAAAAAAATTTATACTGGATTATATGCCATAAATTTGTGCTACATATTTTAAAATATTTACAGGATATTTAATTTAACATTTATTTCTCTTTAAATATTCAATAATGTTATTTTGAATCCAGTGTCTCTTCACACGTACTGGATTATATATGAAATTATAAATATCTAATATTAAATATATAAGTTTGATACAATCATCTGGGTGATGATATTTAAATAAGTCTGACACTGTAATGGGTGGGACCATGGCTCCTGCATACATTAATAGCTACTGTATAGTTATGGGGGGAAATTACATTCTGATGTCCAGCAGTAGTAGAAAGTACTAGTAGAAAATATCAATCCTACCTCTCTGCCCCAGGTACTTTTTATTTTAACTGTTGTTCAAAAAACTTAATACACACTTTAATTCTCCTTTAAGCAAAGGATAATCTTATAAAAAACACCTTCTCTTTACTTATGATGGCTCCTGTGGTTCGGGAATGTTTCCCAGCATGTGCTCTAATTTGCATGGACACTTTTGAATACAAGTTTCTGGATTGTTACCTAAACGCTAAGTCCTCACCTCTGGGTACTTTACAAAGTCCTGCACTACTTCTCCCTGCTCAGTCCGATCCTCCCCCTGGCACTTTGAATGACAGGTCGTGAGGCAGCCAATGGGAAGATGTGCTCTGCAGGAGGCGTGTCTTGCCATTGGCTGCCTCCCGGACTGTCACTGACAGTTACTATTATATCTGTTTTTAACCTGTATTAATGTCTGTTAAGGTGATAGGGTTTTTTAAGTATTAGAGTTTTTTTGATATATACTTTTTATTGTTTTGTTGTGTGTTTATTTATGGAGTGTGCGACCCAATAATAGTTTTATATGTAACAATCGCTGTGTATTTTTAGTGCCCTGTGGATTAAAATGTAATAGGTTGGCCATGAGTGCTCTCAATGGGGTATTTTTGAGGCCTGTGTTTGGGTCTACCCTTTAATGTGGGAAAGTTGTTTTTATACTAAGTGAACCACAATCACTTAGATTGTAAGCTCTTTGGGGCAGGGATCTCATTCCTAACGTGTCATGGCTTGTTGCACTTGTATTAGTTTATACATAATTTATATATATGCTTTCCTTACCGATGTATGAAATTGTATTTAATTTAATTTTTATTATCTGTTAATGGCACTCATCCCCTTGTTTGTATACTCTGTATTTTTTAATGTACAGTGCTGCGTACCCAAGTAGCACTTATAAATTAAAATTAATTAAAATTATACATACATACACTTATGAAGGTTCTCATCCATCCAGGTCATGGTATATCTGTTTTATTCAATTAGATCAACTGGACTTGAAGTTTAGTTCTTGAAGACGTTTCGCTAGTCATCCACTGGATCTCTCATTCAGAATGACTTGTACAAGAATCTGTGGCAATTATGTACCCTGGAAAATCCCAATTACATAATTGCCACAGATTCTTGTACAAGTCATTCTGAATTGAGAGATCCAGTTGGATGACTAGCGAAACGTCTTCAAGAACTAAACTTCAAGTCCAGTTGATCTAATTGAATACAACATACATACATCCTGCCTAATCTCCTGGGAAGGAAAGATACTGAGGAGAAATAATTCTAAAGCCAAAAATACAGACCAATAATTTGAAGACATTCAAATAAAAGCCATTTACAAAAAAAACACAAGATCTATACACATGGGTGAAATGTCCATAATGATGCACCAACCAGCCTTGTTACTCTCACTTTTAGGCAGAGGGACAGACTCCAGTATTAGGGACCTTTTGTCTCCCGACACTGGGACACTGTGTTGGGATACCATCAACTTTGGGTGTTTTCCCCAAGTAAGCAAATTGTAGGGGCACATACGGAGATATGCAGCATTGGTGTCACTAGTAAGGAACCCTGTAATGAGAATACCTCTCATGTTGTGGACCTCTCTGGAAATAGTTTGTGATATATGGGGTACTAAATACTGTATAATGGTATTCCCAAGATAGCTGGAAGATAGTTAGGATTTTTGGCTATTTCTGTTTCTACTGCTGGTGGTGATGGACCCTTGAACTCTTCCTGGACTTTCATGGCCTACCACCAGAGGACTCCGCCATCATCATCACCCCCACCTGTTTTCATTGCCAGAACCTTATTTGTACCTGGCTCCCCTGTCTGGTTCCATGTATTTCTGATCCTGCTCTCCAGTATCCTGTTTTGGGTTTTGATTTCACTTCCTGTATTAGCTCTGCTCTTCATTTCCATGTTCCTTTGTCCTGTCTTGACCAATTTACTCCATTGGCGTTCCTTTGCCCTTTCCGTGATTATTCCTGTACCTGTCCATCTTCAATCTCATCTGATTCTGTTTTAGTTATTTTGTTCACTGCTGATGTCTCACCTGCAGCTATCAGGTATTCATTTAGTTCCAGCTGCTTGGCAGCCAGGAGCATTACAATCAAGAAAGGTGAATGGCTTCTGCCATAGCATTAATTACCTTCATGCTTAAAATCTGATGGACAGATGTGCCAGTGTTGTGTACCAATGCCCAAGGTCACTATTTAATTTATTTCTCAGTAAATCTCAGCTTGTTCCATCTAATAAAAATACTTCACTCCCTGGCCATCTGAATTAAGTCATCCTGGCTCCTTTCTCATTATTCTTGCAAATTTACTATGCGTCTTAACGTAATGAAACATCTCCTTTTAGTGTGAGGGGCCTATACACTCCCAATGTTCCTACAATGTTTAGAAAATCAATTACTTTGCAACCAACATTACTGTCTTATTGAGTATCAAAAACCATAATCCGCCGCCCTGGAAACCTCAAAGGAATGTTGGCAGGTAAAACCACCCCGCTGCCCCTTGATGTTCATGTAGGATCCAACCTTGGATCGACGTAAGTCAGGTCAGTTTATGGCTAGTTTTAGACCCTTGAATTTCTCCCTAAACACATTTCCTTGGAAGATGTTATTAGTTCATTTGGTTTTAAGTATCTTTTTATTCTAACCCAAAACATGTATTTCACACTGTCTTCTGGCCATCTCTTATTGGGTGGTAAACATCTGCCTTACATCCAATATATAATAACAAAACTGGTCTTATTCAAGATTCCAGTTGACAATTTGACAATATTTCCATTTACACTATTAATATTGGTAATTGGTAATACTGGCCTCCTCCCTTTTCTTCTTTTCTCTATCTCTATTAGTACTTGCTCTCTGGATTTACGAGGGCCACATGCTAATGGATACTATAAGCTACTACGTATATGTGTGCCAGAATTTCCTGTAAAATTAATTTTGCAATCAAGTGTTCATCAGGATATGAATTATCTAGGCTGGTATGTGAACATCCTGCTTAATTTTCACTACTCCTCTTTTATCTTCCTGCACTGACCTGGCTGTTGCTTTCAGAATTTTCAGTTTGGTATTTTTGAAAACAGTTTTTTCCTCAAAGTTCTTGTCTCCTGTCATGTACTCCCTTGTAGCAGCTTCATGACGTACGCCTACAACACGGGAGTTAAGAGTCAGAGATGCCTACAAACAGGACCCTAAACTTTTTGTCCCTTATTGCTGTAGGCCCCATGCAGCAACTTCAGAGGGATCCCCAAGGCAGAGGCTGAAGCCTACTAGGCTATTCCCTCCTACCCCCTAGATCCTTTCTGGACCAGTCCGACCTTGGTCAAGGTTAAGTACACATCCAGCAATATTTATCCAGACCACCATGTGGTAGCACATTTGTTAAGTTTAATGACATTTAAATCATTACCTGATAAATTAGTATAGATAATATTTATATTATACACTATTGTTTAGAAGCTTTCAAGATTTTCCCACTTCTCTGTCTTTCCTAATAATATGTTCTCTGGAGTTCATTTGGGCTTGAATAAAATAATGTAACTTTTTGGTATAAATATGCAGATTACCAGAGCCCAACTGGAAGACAGAATAGCAAAGACCTCCATGGCTACCATGTTTTTCCATGAGCACTGAGATAGGCGGGATAAAGGACACCCAGACAATCAGGAAAGCCAACATACTGAATGTGATATTTTTGTTGCTTCATTGAAACTATCTGGAAGTCGTCTGGCCAAAATGCAACAATAAAACTGTAGTGGCCAAAAGGCCAAGGTATCCCACATCACCAGAAAGCAGAGGCTGACCCTTCATTACAATTAGCCACAATGATTTCAGGTTGGGTTTTAAGGTCATACTCAGTAAAAGAGGGGAGAAGAAGAGCCAAAAAGAACAATACATAATTGAATGCAGATACAAAACACAATGAGATGGTAAGAAACCTTAACCACGGTTAGTTTTTTTAATCTACTGCGGGTTTAGTTGCTGTGAAAGCGATAACAACGGTGATGGTTTTTGCCAAAATACAGGCAATGCAAAGAGAAAAAATCATCCCAAAGGCTACTTGGCGTAAAAGACATTTCGCTCTTTGTGGGTAACCAATAAAAGCCAAAGAACAATAAAACAGGTGAGAAGAGAGATCAGGAGTAGACAACTGAGGGAACGATTGTTTGCTCGGACAATTGGTGTGGATCTGTTGATGATGAAAATACCCAATGCCAAGTGGAAAAATGGAAGACAAGATGGCAACTGCTGCAAGACCTATCCCCAGGATATCTTCATAGGAAAGGTAATCTATGGTCTTTGGGAGGCATCTGTCTTGCTGAAGATTAGGCATGTATCCCAGGAGCAATGATGACACATTCCAGCATCTAAGGAAATTAAAACTACAATTACACTTTTGTGAGTAAACTTAAAGGCCAATTTTTACTTTTAATAAGTAATAAGTAAGGGCTTGTAGCCCCCAAAACCTCCCTGCCCTCCACCACACTGCCGCATTAGTTTATTTACAAATAGAGGCCAAATCATACTTACACCCTTAACTCCTGTGGTGTCTCCTCCCGGCTCCCTGTTTGGAAGGAAGTCGTAAACAGGGGCCAGACTGCAGCCATGTCTGTGATTGGCTGAGAGGCAGCCAATCACAGATGCGGTTGATGGAGATGCTGCGGGAGAGAAGGCCTGTAGGATATTTCAGCTTCTTTTTTTTTCCTATTAAAAGGATTTCACACTAGGTGCAATGGCTGAAGAGGATGGATCCGTGTTTAGGAGGGAGGGGGGAGGCTCCACTGTGAATGTCACCATCCCTCACGGAAAGGAAGACAGACACTACTCTTTAGTTTCTTGGACTTTGAACTGCACTGCAGGAGAACCCATAAGGAGCAGAGGTGTAAGGTAAGGATGTTTTTAAACTACACAGTGGGGCCAGTATGGGGTTACATTTTAGTTTTGGGGGTGGACGTGGCCTTTAAATAAAAATGTTACTGTTGCTTTCTTAACCAGTTTGTTTGAAATCTCCCCTTGTGAGCACAGGACACATTCAAAGCAGCAGGTAGGTTTCCCTGGCAAAATCACTTTCTGAAATCCCAAGGGACAGCTTGGGGTGCCACTTTGAAAGAGGAACCTACAGTATATAGGGAATTGCAGTGGATTAATGTAAGAAATATGCTTTGGGGCTCCTATTTACTTGGCTAAATATACACACAGCACTTTTATATATCATATAAGGAAGGCAACGATAGAAACTTTCACTAACACAGACTGTATGTTCACTTTGCCTTTACCTGACACTCTTAGCAAATCTTCACCCTCTTATTAGAAGGAACATATTAATACATTAATTAATACATAAGCGCTGCTCCGTTCTTTCATAGTTAAGAACTGTCTGGGGGATTTACCCAGAATGACTAACACCTACATGGCTATTTAATAGCTGGCGTTAAATAGCCTCATGGTACCAGCCGCAAACCCACTATTGAATAGCTTGCAGCGGCAAGTAAGAAATGAAAGTATTGCTAACGGCTATCGAGTTTTTCCTGTGCTGCGGCTCTGGGTAAATTCAGCAATATGATGTGTTTTTATTATTTGTTTGTTGTGCATTATATTGTATAGTAATTTGATACTTTCAGGGTTATTCAATAAACATTCTTATCGTTTAAAATGGTGCTAATTTTGCCCCAACATATCAGATGTTAGCTTTCAATTGTTAAATAATAACTGATTGGTTGGGGCAAAATTAGCACCATTTTAAACAATAAGAACTTTTATTGAATAACCCTGATTATCTTTAAAATGGTGCTAATTTTGCCCCAACCAATCAGATCTTATTTAACATTTGAAAGCCAACAATTGATTGGTTGGAGCAAATTTAGCACCATTTTTAACAATAAGAACTTTTATTGAATCTCCCTACTCATTTTTTTATAATCAACACATTTTGAGATAAAACTGAGAAATTTAGTTGCGAACTCCATTAAGATGTTACATATAACATTAAAAACATATTACACATGCATGGGTTGCATATTACAAATTTGCAGGAAGTATTCTGAGTTCTAGGCACAGAACAAAGGGTATTGTACTAAGAATTATGTTCTAGGGCAACACCTATGCAAAGAAGGTAAGTATCGGTGGGGAAACAACTACAGATGGGTAGAGGGAGGTGATAAGATAAAACGTTGATTTTATTTACTCATATAAAACACATGACAGCAAAGTGAGGAAGCGGAAGTTCCGCAAAACGCCTCAGGCCACGTTTCTGTTGTACAGTTTGCTGACATGTTTTATATGAGTAAATAAAAGCTATGTTTTATCTTATCACCTCCCTTTACCCATCTGGAGTTGTTTGCCCACCGATACTTAAGTGTAAAATGAGTCAGTCTGTAGGAAATAAAGCCTTTCGCTTCTAAAAGGCAAGAATTATAGTGTTCAATCTCAGCCCCCCCACTCCACAAAAAAATGTCATAGCTGAACATATAAAATCACCATTTCGTCCAATACACCCCCTTAACAGATATACCAATCAATATGCCAAACAGTTTATAGATACTATAAGCGCCAAGGCTAATAATCTCTGACCAACCGACCTGTTTATCAGAATGTCATTTTACGAGCAAAATGATCAGTTCCTGCTGGGTTTAACAATAATAACCAATGATTTAATCAAAAATAGGACAGGGAATTGATTGACCCAAAATATCAGCCTGGCATAATTTAAATGTATATAATTTCGCTTAAAAGTCAATCCAATCTTCAAATGAAAATTGAGTAAATATACGCCTCCCAAACCACAAAGCTGAAATAGTTAGAATTGAAGAGATGTAAGACTAACCTAATGGCTACAAGTGTTGTGTCACCTTTCTTTCTGCTTCCTGGATCCAACTGTTAACAACTGTCAGTCATGGATGTGACATAATAACAACCAATGGCTGAATGCTATTTTCCCTAATTGTCTTCACAGACCATGTGCAAGCTTATAGAAGAGTTTGGAATCTTGGATGTAGGCAAAAACCTTATGCGTAGCAAAGGGAAAGGAAGAAAGACATTTTACAGCATAACCGGTTAGTCCTTCACCTGTCAGCTTTCTAACTGTTGTGGTTTTGGGGATAATATACTTTCATAGAATTTTCCTTTGGTGGATGATCACAACCTTCAAATTGTATCTTCTGGACATACCTGCCAATCACCAGTTTGCCCATTTTATTTCAGATTTATCTCCCAAAGTTTTTCCTCTGAATCAGTCAGATCATAACTCCCCAACAACCACTTGCTCCAACGTTCCCATGGAAGTCCATTCGCCAGTTTACATGGTCGTAAATTGCAGGAGGTGTTCCCGTTCTTATCAAATAATCTTCATTCCCTTCTTTTGTCTCAAATTGTACATGTTTAACATAGTACAGAAGCTGAGGGAAGAAATATAGGGACGTTATTAATATTTTAGATAATGTACCCCCTGCTGTAAATTATAAGGATATTAGATGTTTTCAGAGGAGTTCCATGACCATAAAGGGCACGAACTCTGAGGTGACATCTGATACCCATTAAGGGGGTACATTACAAACAAGGCACTGAGGCTGATTAACAAAAAGGCCACCTACTTACTTGCCACGGGTGATATGATGAAATGTTGGCACATTCTCCGTAGCCAAACGGTCCTTTTCCAAACTCCAATCTTTTAAAAGTCGTAGAGCCATGCTATTGCGTAGATTGAGGTGTAAACATTGAGAGAGAGAGTCGGAAATCTGTTTTTTAATACCGTGTTGTCTAGATTTTCCATTCTGTGGCACCAACCCCCGAGCCATTGACTACACTTCTGATTGGGGTCTCTATGGTTAGGCCATTTACAAGAGAAAACAAGTTCCCAATATTCTCTAATAAAGGAATCATCAACTCTTCTAGATGGTGACAAAATTTGGAAGTACTCTTTAAAGCCGGATATCTGCCCACTTCCGGAGGCAAAACCAATGGTACCCTTCTTAAAATCTTCTGGAATTTTTTTTACAGAAAGTAGAGCGATGTTGCCCAAGCTTCGCTGGCTACCCAAACCTTTCCAGTGACATTTTTGCCTCAAAATTCTTCCATTACAATCAAACATCAGAATCGGAGCATATATAACACAAACATTGTGCCGTGGACTTGCTAATTATCTGGGCGAGGTGAGGAGCATTTCTGTTTGGTTTGGCCAGTCATGATGTCCTCAATAAATGCTACACAACCCCAGTCCTCAACAATTCTTTCTTGCTTTAGCACATGAATTCCATATTGACCATAATCATTATCACTTGCAAGAGACCAACCCAAGACCAGCCAAAGTAAGATATTACTGGGCCAATCCTACAGCCTGAACTCATCACTGGGTATAGTCCGAAAAAATGAGGGAAACTGGTCTCGGTTGCTCAGTTTGGGGGCTGGTTGACAAATAACTTATCTGTAAAGTATGCACTATTTGAAGTAAGGTACATGGTCTTTCAGTACTGTAACACCCAACACACCCCAAACCCCAATAATTTGTCCATAGCTGGTAATACAGATCTGTCCACTTTAAGGGCTCCCCAAAATCTAACATTTTCTGGAGTGTAGGCAGAGCCCCCAGCACACCTAAATGCTAGGGTTTTAAAAGTGCACAGAAATCAACTTACCCAACCTCATTCCCTTGGCTTCTGCCACTATTGCTACTTCAATCACAAACGTGCTGTCACTATTGAAGAACTGAGGAACGAGGTCTTATAAGCCTATTTCTTTATAACCCTATATAAGCTGATGGATCCGGAGGGGAGGGCTCCACAGTGCATGCCAGAGTCCTCCAGGAGGACAGAGAAGGGGCAGATATGGACAGACAGTCAGGCTCCTACTTTTTTCTGGACTTTTAGCAGCCAATGCGGAGAACCATAAGGAGGAGGAGAAAGGTGAGGATTTTTTTAACACTACCATGGGGCAATTTTTGTTTAGGGGGTGGACATGCCCTTAAGCATTACAAAATGTCATTCAACGTGAAGAATTCTTTAGCCTTTATTTAAGAATACACTTTGTAATATGTTTGTACATGTTGGGGACCAAATAAAAGTAGGAAAGATTTCTGGGTATTTGGGGATCAAACACTACAGAAAAAAAGTTGTATACCCTTTCTTATTAGTCATACCAGAAAAGCCTTCTTAGTTTTCACAACTGTTAGATCATGCACAACGGCAGTGTGTGTTCCATTCTTACAATTTAGATGAATGGTCCTTTAACACTTTCAGAAGAGGTGCACTGACTTTCCCTGGTTTACAGCAAACTCTCGCATTTTGTGATTTTGGAAAAAACTGTGAAATGCACAAAATTTTGCCAGTTTCACAAAATGGTTAAACCTCCTTATTTTAATGCCTTATAATTAATTAAGCAGATCTGTGCCAACCAATCAAAGTGTGTCCATCCCCTGACTATATAAATCACTTCTCCAGTAGCCATTTGTCCATGTAATCAGGAGTACTGACCATTGGAGTGGAAAGACACAGACAGTGCTGAACACTGCTCTTGTGTGTTAATTTTAAATAGCTATATTTGTAATGAATCCAATGGCATCTTGCCAGCCGTCAACCAGTCATCTTGCCAGACCATTTGTCTTTAAAGATGTCGGGCATGCTGTTTTTTATTAGACTATCCTAATATTTTTACAAATAAATACTTTTTATAATAATTTATACATGTTTCCCTACTTAAAGGATTAACTCCACCCTCATAAGAACATCTTTTAGAAAGAATGGCCTCTTTAAAATATGTTTGATATATCATAGTTTTGTCCTATGAATTTATTACTGTATGCCTGCTATGCTTCTGGATGCCTCATGGAAACTGAGCAATTTAGAAACCTGTACTGAGCCTGTACTGAGCCTGGGCATCTCAAGAAGAGGCAGACAGGGATTAACATTCAGTCATTGGCTGTGATGTCAACTGTCAAATCCATAACTGACAGTTACTAACTGAAGAACCAGGAGCAGAAACAGGGAAACAGGACATTGTGCAGGATTTTCGGTTAGACTTATATATTTCACATTTCAAACTATTACCGTTTAGGGTTTTGGGGGTGATTTACCAGTATGTAGTTTTTATTTTAGGGCTGGACTTGCCCTTTAATATAGCTATTCGACTTTGAAATAATTAATTGCAGAATGGAATTGCTTGTTCAGAGAAGTTATTGATTCCAACATCATTCTTAAAGGGAAAAATTTTAAGGATGCATACTGTTTAACTTATAAATGTATGGCCATTACTATATGACATCAGTATTCTGTGTTAATTGTTACGTATAGCTCTTACTTGTGGGTATCTGTACAATCCTAGAATTGGGCCCATTAGAATAGATTTTGGTGGATCCCGAGTCACCAATCACACACCGGCAAGAGAGTTTTCGTTCTGACAGCGATAATTCGGGTCATTTCCTGTCCCCCTGACAACATCCAGAGAGTCCCTTGGGCTGCTCGTTTCAGTACAGTACAGGTGTCGAAAATCTGGAAACCCAGCGTAACGTTAGGAAAATTCCGGATCAGAGTTAATCTCCTCAATAGCAAAAATGAAGGCGTGCATCTCTCATAATAGTCAACCCCGAATCTACATGAGGAGCATTGAGGAGTATTAAGCTACAGTATAACTGCATTAGTTCATTATACACATCACCAACACCACAAAGCCAACCATTGTACATGGGGACATAGACTGTACATGGGGAAATAGGTTTGCCTCTTTCTTGCACACATACTCTCTGCCCAGACCTCTATTCTATGACCACATTCCAGTAAATGGCCTCCCATTGCCATTAAACATTTAACATTACTTACATCTGGCACTTGATGTCCAAGGTTCTGGTGGTAAACTGTGGTTGACTCTGGATCCTGTTTCATGAACCAGAATTCCCCCCTATGATAATGTCTCCTGGATGGTTCAGAAAGCATTGATTGGTCCACTGGGTAGACTGCAGCTTTCTTAGACTCAGATGAAGGGCACAAAGCACTGCATATTGAATACAGATAATAAGCATGGGACCACATGGTATAGACTTTCTCATTCTGTGGCACTGCTCACCACAACTCGCTCTAAACCAACAGGATGGCATTGCTTATCATACAACTACAGTATGTCACCAACAAACTAAATCTAACATGGTTACTTTGTCATGGTCACATACACAAGGGCACTGACTGCAGATACATTAATCAGCTCCCTTCTTTATACGCCATCATCTTACACTAGGGCTTTTTTGGGAACTCAGTGTGCCAGTGACTTCATTTACTATCAAAAATGCTTGGGGATGGGAGTTACTGTAGTCCCATATAGTCAACACCATCATTGTCAGATCTTGTCAATGCCCCCAAGGGAAGATTGCGGCTAAACTCTGTAATACAAATAAATTTTTCATGATCACAATCAAAACACATACAGGGAGATTCAATAAAGTTCTTATCATTTAAAATGGTGCTAATTTTTCCCCAACCAATCAGAATGTTAGCTTTTAAATTTTTAAATAAAGCTGATTGGTTGGGGCAAAATTAGCACCATTTTAAATGATAAGAACCTTTATTGAATATCCCTAATAATATTTATTATATGTGCAAAATTTCGCCCGGTCTTTTTATCTTTAATTAAATAGGCCCTAATAAGTTATGTTTTGTGCATTAAAGGAGAACTATACCCACCCTTACCCCTCCCATTACAAGTTTCCCTTGCTGGTCTGGTTCTGGTAAGTGTCTCCTCCTCTTCTCTAAGATTTACTGAAGAACGGGAGGTAACAGATAGTGCATTTACCTCCTGTTCTTCAGTAAATCAGATAGAAACCAACTTACTTTTTTGATGGACAGACCCTTTAAATACAATTTCACACAATGGTTAAGAAAGCATATATATAAATTATGTATAAATGGATATAAGTGCAACAAACCTTGACACATTGGGAATGCGCTGAAGAGCTTACAATCTAAGTAGTGGTTTATGTGCTCGCCTTGATACTTGTAATGGGAAGATTTAGGAAATTTAAACAGCTGATTGGCCAGTAAACCAAGGGGAGAGGACTTAGTAGGCCATGTCCTTGCCTTGATACTTGTAATGGGAAGAAGAAGGAAGGGAGAGGTAAGGATAATTTTCCTTTAACATTAAAGGGCAACTAAAATTACATTTTAAAATAATCTAAATTGATTTTATTATCCCTATCAGATAGCTGTTACTGCAACTGCCCCTTGTTATTAGCAGCATCAGGGCTGTTTTTAGGCATAGGCCACCTAGATAAAGAACTAGGGCCGCTATGTTAAACCAGGGCACCCAGTGTTCTCCCTAGCATCTCCCTGTCAGCTTTTACTTGCTGTGTTAGATCTGATCTCCTTTCTGTCTGCTGTAATATTGTATCTAGTACTGAGCCTGACTTGGATACAATGTACAATGAACTGAATGTGTTAAATTCTGCTCTCCTCTGTCTGCTGTCATTTGTAACATTGTATCTAGTACAGAGCCTGAACTTGGATACAATGTTACAAATGAAACTCGATGTGTTAGATCTGATCTCCTTGTTCTGCTTGTATTTGTAACATTTGTATCTAGTACGGAGCCTGACCTTGGATTACAATGTTAAATGAACTGAATGTGTTAGAATCTGCTCTCCTTGTTCTGCTGTAATTTGTAACATTGTATCTAGTACAGAGCCTGAACTTTGGATACAATGTTACAATTAACTGAATGTGTTAGTCTGATCTCCTTTGTTCTGCTGTAATTTGTAACACTGTATCTAGTACGAGCCTGAACTTGGATACAATGTTACAATGAACTGATTTGTAGATCTGATCTCCTTGTTCTGCTGTAATTTGTAACATTGTATCTAGTACGGAGCCTGACTTGGATACAATGTTACATTGAACTGAATGTGTTATCTCCTTGTTCTGCTGTAATTGTAACATTGGTAATCTAGTACGAGCCTGACTTGGATACAATGTTTACAAACGAACTGAAGTGTTTAGATCTGATCTCCTTGTTCTGCTGTAATTTGTAACTTGTTCTAGTACTGAGCCTGAACTTGCATACAGTGTTAACAATGAACTGAATGCGTTAAGACTGCTCTCCTTGTTCGCTGCTGTAATTTGTAACATTGTATCTACGTACAAGCCTGAACTTGGATACAATTTACAAATGAACTGAATGTGTTTAGATCTGATTCTCCTTGTTCTGCTGTAATTTGTAACATTATCTATACAGAGCCTTAACTTGGATACAATTTTACAATGACTGAATGCGTTAGATCTGCTCTCCTTGTTCTGCTGTATTTGTAACATTGTATCTAGTACGGAGCCTGAACTTGGATACAATGTTACAAATGAACTGAATGTGTGTAGATCTGATCTCCTTGTTCTGCTGTAATTGTAATTGTATCTAGTACTGAGCCTGAACTTGCTAACAGTGTTACAAATGAACGAATGCGTTAGATCTGCTCTCCTTGTTCTGCTGTAATTTGTAACATTGTATCTAGTACGGAGCCTTAACTTGGATACAATGTTACAAATGAACTGAATGTGTTAGATCTGCTCTCCTTGTTCTGCTGTAATTTGTAACATTGTATCTAGTACAGAGCCTGAACTTGGATACTGTACAAATGAACTGATGTGTTAGATCTGATCTCCTTGTTCTGCTGTAATTTGTAACATTGTATCTATACAAGCCTAACTTGGATACAATGTTACCAATGAACTGAATGGCTTTAGATCTGCTCTCCTTGTTCTGCTGTAATTGTAACATTGTATCTAGTACGGAGCCTGAACTTGGATACAATGTACAAATGAACTAATGTGTTAATCTGATCTCCTTGTTCTGCTGTAATTTGTAACATTGTATCTAGTACAGAGCCTTAACTTGGATACAATGTTTACAAATGAACTGAATGCCGTTAGGTCTTGCTCTCCTTGTTCTGCTTAATTTTGTAACACTGTATCTATACCAGAGCCTGAACTTGGATACAGTGTTCAAATGAACTGAATGTGGTTAGATCTGCTCTCCTTGTTCTGCTGTAATTTGTAACATTGTATCTAGTACGGAGCCTGAACTTGGATCAGTGTTACAAATGAACTGAATGTGTTAGATCTGCTCTCCTTGTCTGCTGTAATTTGTAACATTGTATCTAGTACAGATCCTGAACTCCTCTACTACTTGATACAATGTTACAAATGAACTGAAGGTGAAGGAAGGAGGGGAGGAGGATGACTCAGCTAATGTACTGAGGAGAAAGTTCTAAAAATGTGCAAGTAAAAGCTCCTGCAGACTTTATACCATGACCCCGTGACTAGCAGCCATGAGATCCCTATCCCTGCCTCTTCTTCCTTCCATCCACTCCTCAGAATAGAACTTAGAGTAGGTGAGGTGTGAACAATTCAATGGAGGAGACATGGAGAGCAGTACATACTGTATATCATATCAATGCTGGCACTGAAGGGTTAATGAATACTCTGGAAAGGCTGGCACAGAAGGTTAATGGCAATACTCTGGGAAACTGCTGGCCAAAGGGGTTAATGCCATCCTCTGGAAAAGTGGCTGGCACTGAAGGGTTAAGGGTAATACTCTTCTGCACTAAAAGTGGTAACCACAGTATTCTGGGGAAGTCTGCTCGGTACTGAAGGTTTATGACAATACTCTGGGAAAGTACTGGCACAGAAGGTTTAATGACAATACTCTGGGAAAGTGCTGGCACTTGAAATTTTGTGTTGAGTTCAATACTCTGGAGGGATAGGCCACACTACTGTGATTTTAAGCGTCGATGGATTGCGATCTGATCACCTAGGTACCCAAGATGGCTAGAATGGCCCTGAGCAGCATTGTGTGTAAATCATATTCTACATGTCTAAGTATTTCCAGATTTCTCCTTCCTAGTGAATAACAATTGGTTTTCTCATTACTCAGTCTTGGTTGCAGAAGGGCTTTGGAAGGGTGTGATAACTCTTGGGAATGAATGGTTAATATATGGAATATTGAATATTTTTAGTGTCATAGCTACAGACTTATGGGCCCTGATGCAAAATAATGGCCCCCCAACACCGCCGCAAACACAATCTGCACTGCAAACCAATAATCATTGGTAAAATGCTTTGTATATACCACTGGTAAAAGTTGGCGCAAAGACTGGTTAAATGCTTGGCTACAGACACTGATAACCTGGTTGGCAAAGTGGCACTGCACACAGCCAGGCACTGGTTAAATGCTTGGCAGGCAGACACTGATAACCTGGTTGGGAAACTGGCACTGCACACACCAGGCACTGGTTAAATGCTTTGGCATGCAGACACTGATAAACTGGTTTGGCAAAGTGGCACTGCCACAGCCAGGCACTGGTTTAAATGCTTGGCATGCAGACACTGATAAATAACTGTTGGCAAACTGCCCTGGCACACAGCCAGGCACTGTTAAATGCTGGCATCTGCACTGATAAACTGGGTTGGCAAGTGGCACTGCACACAGCCAGGCACTGGTTAAATGCTTGGCATGCAGACACTGATAAACTGGTTGGCAAACTGGCCCTGCACACAGCCAGGCATGGTTAAATGCTTGGCAATCCAGACACTGATAAACTGTGGTTGGCAAACTGGCACTGCACACAGCCAGGCACTGGTTAAATGCTTGTGCACACAGACCACTTGGTAAAACTTTGCACACAGACTGGTAGTTTCCGGAACCTTAGCACAAAATGGGGCCGCCCCTTCTTTGGACAAGGGCCCTGGTGCATTCGCATCCCCTGCACCCCCTGGTAGCTATGCCCCTGAATATTTTAGAATATAAGCCATTCTGTGCTGAATCTTACATATAAATATCTTGTTCTAGGTAACACTATGGTCAATATTAATGTTTTGTTTCTTTTTTTGTGTACCTTTTTGTGTGGGAATGGTCTGCTGTGTTTGAGAATGGGATCTCTGTGTCTGTTCAGTGCAGAGATTTAACTTTAGCTCATAACAGCGGAATATTCACCCTGAGAGCAATAAAACCTCTCACGCTGGTAAGGAACCTCAGCTCTGTACAGACATGCTGTTTAGGACTCAGTATTTGCTGTACGTGGTCCCCCAGTTGAGATGCTGCTTCATTTTCATTTGGTGATGTATATTCCTCATATTGAATGATGTTACATTACTATACACAGTTCTGTTTTAACTTTCCTGGGTTCTTGACAGTTCAGCTCTAAAGCATAACAGGTCATCCGTAGGGTGATTGACAGCTCTGGCAGAGTGGGGAGGGGCTACCACAGGGATCTCCAACTTACAGCCCTCCAGATATTTGCAAACTGCAACTTTAATTCAACTTTATATATCCATCCCAGTGTTGACCACTGGTAAAATAGTTGGCGCAAAGACTGGTTAAATGCTTGGCATGCAGACACTGATAAACTGGTTGGCAAAGTGGCACTGCACACAGCCAGGTGATATTAATAAATTGATATTCATTTCCTTTTGTTGTGTGTTGTCTAAAGCAGTTGTTTTGTCTGTGGTATATCTTCCAAAGCCATGATTGGAAGTATATTTAAGTATATGGTTTACAAATTTGAAAAAAAACCCAAACACTTTTAAGTAATAGTTTAGTGAAAATTGGTTTTCCCGTGTATCTTTAAATAGCTCTTCATACCGTTCAAATAAGCCTAGAATGATATTTCAAGCTTCTCTGGATCTTAAGTAATAAGCTTGTAATATACATTTCTTCTATGTCCTGACTGTCACATGATGTGTTGTGTAAGAAGCCACCCTCCAAAAAAAATCAATCTATTCTGAAGCAAGTTACAGACGCAACTATTCTTTGACTTTCTTCTACCAATAGGTAGCTTTAAAAATTATTAGAGGTCAGGTTGGTTTATGATGCAGATGATGATTCCCGCAGTGGAAATGCTCAAGATTGAGACTTGAGCAGTGGTGGTCGTGATGTCACAGCTTTGTACTGGTTGTAACTTTGGATAGACTGCAGCAAGAGAAAAGATATTATTATCCCTCTTTACAAGGCACTGGTTTGGCCTCATGTTTACATGAGAGAAGTGACATCTTGTGTGGGGATATGATAACTTATTACAAATTATTAATGGGCCTAACAATAAACTCTTGGTGCATTGTTCCCAAATAGGTCATATCAGAGGACAATTGGACATCCTTTAAGTTGGAAGAAAATAAGCATCATCTTAGGTTAGGAAAGGTTTCTTACAGTGAGAACGGGGATGAATGATGGAACTGTCTTCCAGCAGAGTGTTGGTAATGGCAAGTTCATTAAATAGCTTTAAAAGTGGCCTAGATAAGTTTCTAAAAAAAAAATATTGAGAAGTATGGTATTAATACATATACTGTAGTTCTGGTTGGTACAGGGTACTATATAATTTTGAGATTACTGGTATAAATACTATACTGTAGTTCTGGTTGGTACAGGGATACTATATAATATTGAGAATTACTGGTATTAATACATATACTGTAGTTCTGGTTGGTACAGGGATACTATATAATATTGAGAATTACTGGTATTAATACATATACTGTAGTTTGGTTGGTACAGGTATACTATATAATATTGAAATTACTGGTATTAATACATATACTGTAGTTCTGGTTGGTACGAGGGATACTATATAATATTGAGAATACTGGTATTAATACATATACTGTAGTTCTGGTTGGTACAGGGTATATATAAAATATGAGAATTACTGGTATTAATACATATACTGTAGTTCTGGTTGGTACAGGGATACTATATAATATTGAGATTACTGGTATTAATACATATAGTAGTTCTGGTTGGTACAGGTATATATAATATTGAGAATTACTGGTATTAATACATATACTGTAGTTTGGTTGGTACGGGATACTATAAATATTGAGATTACTGGTATAATACATATACTGTAGTCTGGTGGGGACGGATACTATATAATATGAGAATTACTGGTATTAATACATATACTGTAGTTCTGGTTGTACAGGGGATTACTATAATATTGAGAATTACTGGTATTAATACATATACTGTAGTTCTGGTTGGTACAAGGGATACATATAATATTGAGAATTCTGGTATTAATACATATACTGTTTTCTGGTTGGTACGGGGATGCTATATAATATTGAGAATTAATGGTATAATACATATACTGTAGTTCTGGTTGGTACGGGGATACTTTCCGATTGCCGTTTGGAGTCAGGAGGAAGGAATAAGCGGAATAACCCCACCTTTTTTTTTTTTTGCCTTTCTCTGGATCAACTGTTAGGTAGGGTAAAAATGGTGAGTGAAAAGGTTGCACTAGATGTTACTATGTACTATGATCCTGGACTTATTAAAAGTAAGAGTGTTTTAATATAGGCCATTGTATGGAGACTACAGTTCCCCTTTAAACATAAAGACTTAATCATTCAGTGCCAGTTTCCCCACTTTACTTTAAGGTTGGTAAATGTAGAATAACTAGAAAATAAATTAAAATACCTTACAAAAGGATTTTAGAAACTGGTATATAAGTTTTGATCAAACCTAGAAATCAACTATTCTTCATGTTCATTTAATATTATGTTACCTTTCTAGTGTAATGATGATATACAGATATTTTTTCCCCAAGCTCCCTCCTGCTTAGCTAGGGGTCATATAGTGGATTTATTTGTCTATATATAGATATTTCTCTATAATGTAATACATACACACATACTTTCTAAATGACAATAAATAAATGCAGTCTTTCAGTGCTCCCTAGTAAGTCTCCTGGTTTGCTGCTCAGATGAAATGTCCCTCAACTAGAGTAATAGAACATTCTAGAGACATTGTATTAGGCAGGGGCATTTCTAGGGTTTTTGCTGCCTGAGCCAAACTTTTGAATGCTGCCTTGATTATTTCGACTGCCGCTTTAAAGGGGGGGTGGCTTTGTCAGTGGGCGTGGTTTTGATGATGGGCATGGCTGAAATTTTAATTTTGAACTCCTATCACATAGGTATTTAACAGTCCCTCAGTCAATTAGCAATAATGTAAATGACTAGAAACTAGAAATGACACCCCTTTCTCAAACAACTTGTGTTGCCACACATATTGCTGCTTTGAGGTTTTTATGCTGAAACAATAAAAATGAAAAAATACAGCTTTTACAATACATTAGAAATGCCATACTTTCTTTTATTATAAAAGATTTTAGCCAAAACATTTGTAAGCCTGCCACCGTGTCAAGGTAGACCTTTCAACAGGGCCCAACTAACTAAACTACTCTAACTAGCCTAACAAACTAACTAGAGACAACCTAACCATAAAAATAATTTAAAAATATATATGTTTACTGGGAAAACACTTTTTTTTCTTTGACAAGTCAAAGAAATTTTCCCACCGCTGCCTGTCTGCGCCTTTCTTCTTGATTGCAGGGGTGCTGCCTGAGGCAAATATCTCACTTGCCTCAGGGCAGATGTAGCCCTGCTATGAGGGTTATTGGGGGTGTTGTATGGCGATTTAAGGATTTTTCTCTAACCACATTTAGCAAAGTTCATTTGTAAATCTGTAAAATTTCATTTTTCTTTTGTGAGTTTTACTCATTTTGATATTTCATTCAACAACAAACTTATTGCTTTCCATTTGATGTGTTAATGACTTGTACAATTTTTGTATCAATTTGGGTATGACTATACCAGTCTATGCATGCATTTCTATTTGCTATTGAAGAGATAAATGCAAACCCTGATCTCCTTCCAAATTACACATGGGTATCAGATTTTTGAAACATGTACAGTCTTTACGAGAGCAGCACAAGGAACTATGTGGATGTGACTGGAGGACAGAACATTATCCCTAATTATCATGTCATGAAGAAGCACCTCTGCTGGTATTATCGGTGACTTGGTTTCACAAAATCCATTTTAATAGCCCAGCTCCTGGGGCTAAACGTTCTATAAATGTTCTAATGCAGAGATATTTTTATCCTGATCTCAGATCACATACTGTATGGGTTTGTACCTTTAATTAAATAAAGATACACTTTTTCATCGTCCCTTATATATTAATTAAATAAATATGTTAACACAAGTCAAGAATAAGAAAAAAGTCAACTCCAAGGGCAGTTGGTCATCATTTAGCAGAAGATCACAAGAAAAATTAACAGGGTTATTCAATAAAAGTTTTATACTTTATAAATGGTGATTATTTTGCCCTAACCAATCAGATGTTAGCTTTCAAAGTTAATAATGTTAAATAAATGTTAAATAAGATCTGATGGTTGGGGAAAAATGAGCACCATTTTAACAATGAGAACTTTTATTGAATCTCCCTGTAAATCGGAATGTACAGGTAAGAACCAAGGGTAAAAACCCTATGAATGGTTAATAAATAGTTTCATGGCTCCTCTCTGCAAAACAAAAAACAAAAAAACACATCCTCCACCCCATCAATATCCCCTGATTTACTGACTTCAAACAAGATTACGGGTTTATTGTGTGTTCAGTCCCTCGGGTGGGAAACCGTTTGCCCTGCCCTTTGCTGTCCCGGCTGTGCCTACCCGCCAATAGTGCATTGGTCGCGCTTGCGTTCTTTAGTTGTCTCATCCTTCTCTTTCTCTCGATGCTCTTTGTGTAGACTCGTCTGCAGATCTCATGCACTCCACCTGGTTGACCCGTTAGCATAGCTTGTAGCCCCTTCATTCGGTGGTAGGGGGTATATCCCCTACCCGATTTCTCTTCCTTTTCTTCTTCCATTTTTGACTTTCTATCATTTTTTTAAGGGTTTTTTTAATTTGACTTCATCTCCT
>JAACNH010004845.1:0-22546 GCA_019447015.1 Hymenochirus boettgeri | reverse complement strand
GCATCTATCTATCCAACTCTCGATCTATCATCTAACTCTGTCATCGATCTAACTCTGTATCTATCCTATATATCTATCTATCCTATCTATCATCTAACTCTGCTATCTATCTTCTATCTAGCTATCTATCTATCTAATCTATCTATCTATCCGAACTCCGGTATCTATCGAACTCTGCTATCTATCTAACTCTGCTATCTATCTAACCTAACTCTTCTCTCTATCTATCTATCTATCTATCTCTTCCAACTCTGCTATCTATCTATCTATCTGGATCTACTAACTCTGCTATCTATCTATCTAACTGCTATCTATCTATCTAACTCTGCTATCTATCTATCAGCTTCTATCTATCTATCTATCTAACTGCGATCTAATGATCTAACTTTGGCTATCTATCTATCTAACTCGCTATCTATCTATCGAGCTATCTAACGCTGCTCTCTACTATCTAACTCTATCTATCTATGTCTATCTATCTATCTACTCTGCTACTATCTATCCTAACTCTGCTATCTAATCCTATCTATCTATCTATCTATCTATCTATCATCTATCTAATCGGCTATCCTATCTATCTATCTCAACTCTGCTATCTATCTATCTAACTCTGCTATCTATCTATCTAACTCTGCTAATCTATCATCTAAACTCTGCTATCCTATCTATCTAACCGCTATCTATCTTATCTAACTCTGCTAATCTCTCTATCTAACTCAGATGATAGATAGATAGATAGGCAGAGTTAGATAGATAGATAAATAGATAGCAAACTCTATCTTCTCTCTAGCTACTCTATCTATATCTATCTATCTCAACTCTGCTATCTATCTTCTAACTCTGCTAGCTTCTATCTAGATATCTACTAGCTAACTCTCTACTATCTTCTCTATCTCATCTCTGCTATCTATCTACCTTCTGGCTATCTATACCTATCTATCTCTATCTTATCTAACTCTGCCTATCTATCTAATCTTATATCTATTTAGCTATCTAACCTCTACTATCTATCTATCCTGCTATCTATCTAACTCTGCTAGCTTCATTCTAACTCTGCTCCTATCCTATTATCTATCTCATACTATCTGTCTGTCCTGTCCTGTCTTTTTCTAACTCTAATCTATCTACCTAACTCTGCTATCTATCTTCTATCTATCTATCTATCTATCTATCTGTCTGCCCATCCTCTGTCTAACTCTGCTATCTATCTAGGTCTATCTATCTCCCTCTGCTATCTACTCTCTATTGCATCTATCTAACTCTGCTATCTAATCTATCTAACTCCTGTCTATCTATCTAATCTAACTCTGCTATCTATCTATCCTAACTCTGCTTATCTACTATCTATCAGATATATAGATAGATAGCAGAGTTGAGATATATAGATAATAGATAGCAAACTCTATCTCTATCTATCTCTCTAACTCTATATCTCATCTATCTAACCTCTGCTATCTATCTATGTAACTCTGCTATCTATTATCTTAATATCCTACATATCCAACTCTCTACTATCTATCTATCTATCTCTGCATCTATCTAACTCGCTATCTATCTATCTATCTAACTCTGCTATCTATCTATCTATCTATCTTCTATCTATCTATCTGTCTATCTATCTGTCTAAACTCGCTATCTATCCCTAGCTATCTATCTATATACCTCTGCTATCTAGCTATCTTCACATCTATCTAACTCTGTCTATCTAGCTATCTATCATCTATCGCACTCCTGATATCTGCTATCTAACTCTGCCGGCTATCTATCTATCTAACTCTGCTTATCTATACTATCTCTCTGCTATCATCTATCTATCTATCGATCTATCTAACGCTGCTTCTCTATCTACTCTAACCTCTATCTATCTATGTCCTATCTATCTATCTGTCTAACAACTCTGCTATCTATCTATCTAACTCTGCTATCCTATCTATCTATCTATCGTATCTATCTATCATCTATCTAACTCTGCTATCTACTATCTATCTATCTATCTATCTATCTATCTATCTAACTCTGCTATCTTCTATCTAACTCTTCTAACTCCTGCTATCTATCTATCTAAACTCTGCTATCTATCTATCTAACTCTGCTATCATCTATCTAACTCTGCTATCTATCTATCTAACTCTGCTATCTACTATCTATCTATTCTAACTCAAATGATAGATAGATAGCAGCAGTTAGACAGATAGTAAATAGATAGCAAACTCTATCTCTAATCTATCTAACTCTATCTATATCTATCCTATCTAACTCTGCTATCTATCTTCTAACTCCTGCTAGCTATCTATCTTATATATCTACATATCTAACTCCTCTCTACTATCTATCTCTCTATCTCCTGGCTATCTATCTAACTCTGCTATCTATCTATATTATCTAGCTATCTATCTATCTCTCTATCTATCTAACTCTGCTATCTATCTATCTATATATCTATTTATCTATCTAACTCCTACTATCTATCTAACTCGGCTTATCTATCTAACTTGCCATCTATTTATCTATCTATTTATCTATCTATACTATCTGTCGTCTGTCTGTCTAATTATCAACTCTATCTATCTATCTATCTATCTACTATCTATCTATCTAGCTCCTCTATCTGTCTGTCTGTCTGTCTGGCTATCTATCTGTCTAATTCCTAACCTCGGCGATCTATATCTATCTATCTATCTACACCTCTGCTATCCTAGCTATCTATCATCTATCTAACTCTGCACCTATCTATCTATCTAACTCTGTCTATCTATCTATCTAACTCTGCTATCTATCTATCAACTCTGCTATCTATCTATCTAACTCTGCTATCTATCTAGCTAACTCTGCAGCTATCTAGCTAACTCTGCTATCTATCTATCTACTCTGCTATCTATCTATCTAACTCAGATAGATACGATAGATTTCAGAGTTAGATAGATAGATAAATAGATAGCAAACTCTACTCTATCTATCTATCTAACTCTGCTTCTATATATCTAACTCTGCTATTTCTATCTAACTCTGCTATCTCTCATCTATGTAACTCTGCTAGCTATCCTATCTATAAAAAAAGAGAAAAAAAAAAAGAAGAAGAAAAACAACAAAAAAAAAATATCCTACTATCTACCTCTCTACTATCTTCTCTATCTATCTCTGCTATCTCTCTAACTCTGCTATCTATCTATCTATCTACCTCAACTACTCTGCTATCTATCTATCTTCTGTCTATCTATCTGTTAACTCTGGACTATCTTCTCTATCTATCTATCTATCTACCCTCTGCTATCTAGCTATCTACATCTATCTAACTCTGTCTAGCTAGCTATCTATCATCTATCTAACTCTGTGATCTATCTATCTAACTCTGCTTAGCTATCTAACTCTGCTATCTATCTATTTATCTATCTATTTATCTATCTATAACTATCTGTCCTGTCTGTCTATTTATCTAACTCTATCTAGCTATCTAACTCTGCTATCTATCTATCTAATCTATCCTATCTATCGTATCTATCGATCTATCTGTCCTTCTATCTATCTGTCTACTCCTGCTATCTTATCTATCTATCTTCTACCGTCTGCTATCCTAGCTAATCTATCATCTCTCTACTCGTTTTCTGCTTCTATCTATCTAACCGCTGGCTATCTATCTGCTATCTAACTCTGCTATCTATCTATCTATCTTCTATCTATCTATCTATCTATCTATCTATCCTATCTATCTATCTATCTATCTACTCTGCTATCTATCTATCTAACCTCTGCTATCTATCTATCTAACTCAGATATATAGATAGATAGAGTAGTTAGATAGATAGATAAATAGGAATAGCAACCTCTATCTCTATCGACTATCTAACTCTATATCCCTATCTATCTAACTCTGCTATCTATCTAATGTAACCTCTGCTAGCTATCTATCTCTATATCTACATATCTAACTCTCTACTACTATATATCTTCGAACTCTGCTATCTATCTTACTCCGCTTCGTAGTCTATCTATCTATCTAACTCTGCTATCTATCTAATCTATCTATCTATCTATCTATCTATATTCCTCTGCCTATCTAGCTATCTAACATCTATCTAACTCTGCATCTAGCTTATCTATCATCTATCTAAACTCTGTTATCTATCTATCTAACTCTCTTCTCTATCTAAAAAAAAACTCTCTACTAATCTATTTATCTATCTATTATCTATCTATACTATCTGTCTGTCTGTCTGTCTATTTATCTAACTCTATCTTCTATCTAACTCTGCTATCTATCTATCTATCTATCTATCTATCTAGCTATCTATCTTCCTATCTATCTGTCTAACTCTGCTATCTATCTATCTATCTATCTATCTATCTCATCTATAGACCTCTGCTATCTAGCTATCTATCATCCTATCTAACTCTGCTATCTAGCTTTATCTATCACTGATCTAACTCTGCTATCTATCCTATCTAACTCTGCTATCATATCTATCTAACTCTGCTATCTCATCTCTATCTAACTCTTGTTATCTATCTATCTAACTCTGCTATCTACTATTCTAAACTCTGCTATCTAATCATTAACTCTGCTATCTATCTATCTAACTCTGCTATCTTCTATCTAACTCTGCTATCTATCTATCTAACTCTGCTTATCTATCTATCTAACTCTGCTATCTATCTAATCTATCTAACTCTGCTAATCTATCTATCTAACTCTGCTATCTATCTATCTAACTCTGCTATCTTATCTTCTAACTCTTGCTATCTATCTATCTAACTCTGCTATCTATATATCTAACTCAGATAGATAGATAGATAGCAGGAGGTAGATAGATGATAATAGTGCAAACCTCTATCTCATCTATCTAACTCTATCTAATCTACTCTATCTAACTCTGCTCTCTATCTCTATCTACTCTGCTAGCTATCTATCTAATATCTACATATCTAACTCTCTACTATCTATCTATCTCTGCTATCTATCTAACTCTGCTATCTTCTACTACTATCTATCTATCTAACTCTGCTATCTATCTATCTATATAGCGATTTATCTATCTAACTCTCTACATCTATCTATCCATGCTATCTATCCTAACTCTGGCTTATCTATCTAACTCTGCTTATCTATATATTTATCTATCTATTTAATATCTACTATCCTATCTTTTCTGTTCGTCTGTCTATTTATCTTAACTCTATCTATCTATCTAACTCTGCTATCTATCTAATCTATCTATCTACCCTGCTATCTAGCTATCTATCCTCTAATCTAACTCTGCTATCCTCTCTATCTAACTCGGCTATCTATCTATCTATCTATCTATCTACTATCTATCTAACTCTGCTATCTATCCTATCTAACTCTATCTATCTATTCTAACTCGATAATAGAAGAATAGCAAGTTAGTGAATAGATAAATAGATAGCAAAACTCTCCTCTATCTATCTATCTAACTCTCTATCCAGTCTATCTAACCCTGCTATCTAATCTTGTAACTCTGCTAGCTATCGATCTATATATCTACATATCTAACTCTCTCTAATCTACTAATCTATCTCTGCCTATCTTTACTAACTCTGCTATCTATCTATCTATCTAACTCTGCTATCTATCTATCTATCCTATCTAGCTATCTATCTATCTACTAATCTATCTGTCTAACTCTGCTATCTATCTATCTATCTATCTATCTTCTATCTATCTACCTCTGCTATCTGCTATCTATCATCTATCTAACTCCTGCTATCTAGCTCTCTATCACTATCTAACTCTGCTATCTATCTTTCTAACTCTGCTATCTACTATCTAACTCTTCTATCTATTATCTATCTATCGATCTATCTAACGCTGCTCTCTATCTATCTACTCTATCTACTCTTTCTATCTATCTATCTATCAACTCTGCTAATCTATCTATCTAACCTGGCTATCTATCTATCTATCTACATCCTATCTAACCCGGCTATCCTATCTATCTATCTATCTTACCATCTGCTATCTGCTATCTATCATCTATCCTACCTTCTGCATCTAGCCTATCTATCATCTATCTAACGCTGCTATCTAGCTATCTAACTCTGCATCGATCTATCTAACTCTGCTATCTTCTATCTATCTATCATCTATCTAACGCTGCTCTCTATCTTTCTAACTCTTTCTATCTATGTCTATCTATCTATCTAACTCTGCTATCTATCTATCTATCTATCTAATCTTCTATCTATCTATCTATCTAGCTATCTATCTATCATCTATCTAACTCTAGCTATCTATCTATCTATCTATCTAAACCTGGCTATCTATCTAACTCTGAACTCCTGCTTATCTAATCTATCTACTCTGCATCTATCTATCTAACGCTGCTATCTATCTATCTATCGAACTCTGCTACTATCTATCTATCTAACTCTGCTATCTATCTATCAACTCAATAGATAGATTTAGATAGCATAAGTTAGATAGAATAGATACTAGATAGCACCTCTATCTCTATCTATCTTAACTCTATCTATATTCTGTCTATCTAACTCTGCTAATCTATCTATCTACCTCGCTAGCTATCTGCTACTATATCTACATATCTAACTCTCTACTATCCTATCTATCTCTGCTATCTATCTAACCCTGCTATCTATCTATCTCATCTATCTATCTACTCCTTCTATCTAGCTATCTATATTCTATTTATCTATCTAACTCTCTACTATCTTCTATCCCTGCTATCGATCTAACCTCTGCTTATCTATCTACTCTCCTATCTATCTATTTTATCTATCTATTTATCTATCTATTTAATCTATCTATACTATCTGGTCCTGTCTGTCTATTTCATCTAACTTCTATCTATCTATCTAACTCTGCTATCTATCTTATCTAGTCTGTCTGTCCTGTCTGTTCGTCTGTCTGTCCTGGCCTGTCTGTCTGTCTTCTGTCTGTCTGTCTGTCTGTCTTACTGTCTATCTGTCTATCTATCTGTTCTAACTCTGTCTATCTATCTATCTATCTATCTAATCCTATCTATCTATCTATCTATCTACCTCTGCTATCATAGCTATCTATCATCTATCTACCTCGGCTATCTTCTATCTAACTCTGCTATCTATCTTCTATCTAACTCTGCTATCTATCTAGCTAACTCTTCTATCTATCTATCACTCAATAGATAGATATATAGCAGAGTTTGATAGATAGAATAAGATAGATAGCAAACTCTATCTCTATCTAAATCTATCTAACTCTATATCTATCTATCTAACGCTGCTATCTATCTATGTAACTCTGCTAGCTATCTATCTATGTAACTCCTGCTAGCTCTCTATCTATTATCTACATATCTACTCTCTACTTCCTACTATCTATCTATCTCAGCTATCTATCTAACTCGCTATCTATCTATCTATCTAACATCTGCTATCTACTATCTATCTGTCCTACTATCTGTCTAAACTCTGCTATCTAATCTATCTAATCTATCTAATCTACCTCTGCTATCTTAGCTTACTATCATCTATCTAACTCTGCTATCTGCTATCTATCCTCTATCTAACTCTGCTATCTAGGCTAGTCTATCATCTATCTACCTCTGCTATCTATCTATCTAACTCTGCTTATCTATCTATCTACCTCTGGCTTATCTATCATATCTAACTATGCTATCTATCTAGCTAACTCTGCTATCTAGCTATCTAACTCTGTCTTCTAACTATCTACTCTGTATCTATCTATCTAACTCTGCTATCTACTCTATCTATCTAACAACTAACTCGTTATCTATCTATCTATCTCTATCTATCTATCTATCTATCTATCTATCTGTCTAACTCTGCTTATCTATCTATCTATCTATCTATCTATCTATCTGTCTACTCTGGCTATCTATCTATCTCTATCTTCTATCTAACTCTGCTATCTATCTATCTCTATCTCTCTATCTAACTCTGCTATCTATCTATCTCTATCTATCTATCTATCGTTCTAACTCGGCTATCTATCTATCTATCTATCTATCATCTATCTAACTCTGGCTATCCTATCTATCCTATCTATCTATCTCTCATCTACTAACTCTGCTATCTATATCTATCTAACTGCTAGCTCTATCTATCTAACTCTCTAATCTATCTATCGATCTAGCTTGCCTATCTATCTTCTACTCTCTACTCTGCTATCTATCTATCTCATCTAACTCTGCTATCTATCTATCTACCTGCTATCTATCTATCTAACCAGATTCGATAGATAGCAGAGTTAGATAAATAGATAGCAAACTCTATCTCTATCTATCTATCTAGCTAACTCTGCTATCTAGCTATCCTATCTATCTATCTAAACTCTGCTATCTATCTAGTCTTATCCTCTGTCTAACTCTGCTTATCTAGCTTCTAACTCTGCTATCTATCCATCTATCTGTCCCTTCTGTCCCTTGTCTGTCTATTTATCTAACTCTGCTCTCTATCTTTCTTCTATCTAACTCTGCTATCTATCTATCTCTATCTATCTATCTACTCTGCTATCTATCTATCTACCTGTCCTATCTATATATCTATCTTCTACCTCTGCTATCTATCTAATCTTCTTCTATCTATCTATCATCTATCTAACTCGGCTACAATACTATCTAGCTAGCTAACTCGCTACTATCTATCGAGACTCTGCTATCTATCTACTAACTCTGCTATCTATCTATCAATCGGCTATCTATCTATCTCTATCTATCGATCTAACTCTGCTATCTAATCTATCTATCTAAACGACCTCTGCTATCTATCTACTCTATCTATCCTAGCAATCTATCAACTCGGCTTCTTATCTATCTATCTATCTATCTATCTATCTCTGCTATCTATCTATCTCTATCTATCTCTCACCTGCTATCTATCTATCTAACTCTGCATCTATCTATCTCATCTATCGAGCGAACTCGCTATCTATCTATCTATCTACCTATCTATCTATCTATCTGTCTGGTCTGTCTGTCTGTCTATCTAATCTGTTCCTAACTCTGCATCTATCTATCTATCTATCTACTGCTTGCTATCTAGCTATCTATCATCTATCTAAACTCTGCTATCTATCTATCCACCTCTGCTATCTATCAACTCTGCTATCTATCTATCTAACTCGCTATCTCTATCTATCTAACTCTGCTATCTATCTATCTACTCTGCTATCGTATCTATCTAACTCATAAGAGAGATGATAGCAGAGTTAGATAGATAGATAATAGAGTAGCAAACTCTATCTCTATCTATCATCTAACTCTGCTATCCTATCTATCTAAGTCTGCTATCTTCTATCTAACTCTGCTATCTATCACTGTAAACTTCTGTAGCTATCTATCCTATATATCTACATATCTAACTCTCTACTATCGATCTATCTATGCTCTGCTACCTATCAACTCTGCTATCTATCTATCTATCTAACTTTGCTATCTATCTATCTTCTATCTGTCTATCTATCTGTCTAACTCTGTCTATTATCTATCTATCGTATCTAATCGTACCGTCTTCGATCTAGCTAGCGTAACATCTATCTAACTCTGCTATCTCGGCTATCTATCTCTATCTATACTCTGTTAGCTCCTATCTAACTCTGTTAATCTATCTAACTCATGCTATCTATCTATTTATCTATCTATTTATCTATCTATTATCGGTCTGTCCCTGTCTGTCTATTTTCTAACTCTATCTATTATCTAACTCTGCTTATTCTATTATCTATCTAATCTACTATCTATCTATCTATCTATCTTCTGTCTATCTATCTGTCTAACTCTGCTATCTATCTATCTATCTATCTACCTCTGCTATCATAGCTATCTATCATCTATCTAACTCTGCTATCTATCTATTCTAACTCTGCTAGCTATCTATCTATCTAACTCTGCTATCTATCTATCTATATAACCTGGCTAAATTCTATCTATCTATCTGCTATCTACCTCTGCTATCTATCTCATCTCCTCTGCTATCTATCTATCTAACTCAGATAGATACTAATAGGCAGAGTTAGATTGATAGATAAATAGAATCAAACTCGATCTCTATCCTATCTATCTAACTCCTATATCTTCTACTAACTCGCTATCTATCTATTGTAACGCGCTATCTATCTATCTATATATCTACATATTAACTCTCTACTAAACTATCTTCTATCTATCTCTGCGTATCTATCTAACTCTGGGGCTAGCCTAATCTAGCTATCTAACTCTGCTATCTATCTATCTACTGATCTATCTATCTCTCTACTATCTATTATCATGTCTATCTAGCTGCTAAACTCTGTTCTATCTCTCTATCTATCTATCTTCTACTACCTCTGCTATCTATCTATCTAATCATCATCTAACTCTGCGATCTAGCCTATCTATCATCTATCTAACTCTGGCTATCTATCTATCTAAACCTGCTATCTATCTATCTAACTCTGGCTATCTTCTATCTATCTATCTATCATCTTCTAACGCTGCTCTCCTATCTATCCTAACTCTATCTATCTATGTCTATCTATCTATCTATCGAACGCTCTATCTATCTATCTAAACTCTGCTATCTATCTATCTAATCTATCATCTTCTAACTCTGCTAATCTATCTATCTATCTATCTACCTCTGCTATCTAAGTCTATCTATCATCTATCTAACTCTGCTTATCCAGCTCTCTATCACGCTATCTAACTCTGATTATCTATCAACTCTGGCTATCCTAATCTATCTAACTCTGCTATAATATCTATCTATCTTCGATCTATCTAAACGCCTGCTCTCTATCTATCTCACTCTTTCTATCTATGTCATCTATCTATCTCTCTAACTCTGCATCTTCTATCTTATCTATTATCTATCGATCGATCATCTATTCGAACTCTGCTATCTATCTAATCTAGCCTAACTCTGCTATCTAATCTATCTATCTAACTCTCTATCGTATCTATCTAACTCTGCTATCTATCTATCTAACTCTGCTATCTAGCTATCTATGCTACACTCTGCTATCTATCATCTATCTAACTCGATCAGCTATCTAACTCAGATAGATAGATAGATACAGAGTTAGATAGATGGATAAATAGATAGCAAACTCTATCTCTATCTAATCTAACTCTATCTATATCTTATCTATCTACACTCTGCTATCTATCTATCTAACTCTGCTAGCTATCTCTCTATATAATCTACTTATCTAACTCTCTAACTATCTTATCTATCTATCTCTGCTATCTATCTAACTCTGCTATCTATCTATCTATCTACGAACTCGGCTACTATCTATCGATATATCTATTTATCTATCTAACTCTCTACTATCTATCTATCCTATCCCTGCTATCTATCTACTAAACTCTGCTTTCTATCTAACTCTGCGATCTATCATTTATCTATCTATTTATCGATCGATACTATCTTCTGTCTGTCTATTTTATCTAACTCTATCTATCTATCTAACCTGTCTATCTGTCTGCCCTGTCTGTCCTGTCTGTCTGTCTGTCCTGTCTGTCGAGTCTGTCTGTCCCGTCTGTCTGTCTATCTGTCTATCTATCTGTCTAACTCTGCGATCTATCGAATCTATCTATCTATCTATCTACCTCTGCTATCATAGCTATCTATCATCTATCTAAATATCTCTACTCTGCTATCTATCTATCTTAACTCCTGCTATCCGATCTATCTACTAACTCTGCTATCTATGCTTAATCTAACGCTGCTATCTATCTATCTAACTCAATAGATAGATAGATAGCAGAGTTAGATAGATAGATAAATACTAGCAAACTTATCTCTATCTATCTATCTAACTCGATATCTATTCTATCTAACTCTATATCTATCCTTATCTATCTAACTCCCTGCTATCTATCTATGTAACTCTGCTACTATCTATCTATTAACTCTGCTACTAATCTATCTTCTATCTCATATCTAACTCTCTACTATCTATCTTCTATCTTCTATCTCTGCCTATCTATCTTAACTCTGCTATCTTACTATCCTATCACTCTGCTATCTATCTAGCTATCTATTATCTAATCTGTCTATCTATCTGTCTAACTCTGCCTATCGATCTATCTATCCTATTCTATCTACCTCTGCTATCTAGCTATCTATCATGGGCATTTTCTAATCTCTATCTAACTCTGCTATCTAGCTATCTAATCATCTATCTAACTCTGTATCTATCTATCTAACTCTGCATCTATCTATCTAAACTTCTGCTATCTATCTGCTAACTCTGCTATATATCTCTCTAACGCTGCTATTATCTATCTAACTCTGCTATCTATCTATTCCTAACTCTGCTATCTATCTATCTAACTCTGTTTATCTATCTATCTAACTCTGCTATCTATCTATCTAATCTGCTATCTATCTATCGATCTCTATCTATCCACCTATGCTATCTACATATCTATCTACTATCTATCTATCTATCTATCTCTCTATCTATCTATCTATCGATCTGTCGAACGCCTGCCTATCTATCTATCTATCTATCTATCTATCTATCTGTCCTAACTCTGCTATCCTCTCTATCTCTATCTATCTATCTAACTCTGCTATCTATCTATCTTTCTATCTAGCTCTCTAACTCTGCTATCTATCTATCTATCTATCTATCTATCTATCTAACTCTGCCTATCATCTTATCTATCTATCAATCTATCTAACGCTGCTATCTAATCTTCTATCTAATCTATCTATCTCTCATCTACTCTAACTCTGCTATCTACTATCTAACTCTAACTCTGTCTATCTATCTATCTAACTCTGCTATCTAGCTATCATCTAGCTCTCTATCTATCAATGCTATCTACTATCTCGGTCTATCTATCTATCTATCTGAACTCGGCTATCTATCCTATCATCTATCTAACCTCTGCTATTCTATCTATCTAACTCTGGTATCTATCAGCTAACTCAGATAGATAGATAGCAGAGTTAGATAAATAGATATCAACTCTATCTCTATCTATCTAATCTATCTAACTCTGCTATCTCTCTCTCTCATCTCTCTCTCTAACTTCTGCTATCTCTCGAATCTCTCTATCTGTCTAACTCTGCTTATCTATCTATCTCACTCTGCTATCTATCCTAATCTGTCCTGTCTGTCTTCTGTCCTATTTATCTAACTTCTATCTCTATCTATCTACTCTGCTTCTATCTATCGATCTAGCTACTATCTAACTCTGCTATCTATTAATCTCTAGCTTATCTATCTAACTCTGCTATCTATCTATCTACCTGTCTATCTATATATCTATCTGTCTACCTCTGCTATCTAAATCTATCTATCTATCTATCTATCTATCATCTATCTAACTCTGCTATCATATGCTATCATCTAACTCTGCTTATCTACTATCTAACTCGGCTATCTACTATCCTACCTGCTATCTTCTATCTCTATCTAATCTAATCCTAACTCTGCTAATCTTCTATCTATCTAACTACTCTCTGCTATCTATCATCTCTATCTTATCTACATCTATCTAACGCTGCTATCTATCTATCTATCTATCGATCTATCCTCTGCATCTATCCTATCTTTATCTATCTATCTCACTCTGCTATCTACTATCTAACTCCTGCTATCTTCTATCTCTATCTATCTCTATCTATCTAACTCGGCTATCTATCTCTCTATCTATCTATCTATCTCTGCTATCTATCTATCTATCTATCTATCATCATCATCTATCGAACTCTGCTATCTACTATCTATCGATCTATCTAACTCTGTCTATCTATCTATCTAACTCTGCTATCTTATCTAATCTAACTCTGCTATCCTATCTATGCCTATCTAGCTCTGCTTATCTATCTATCTACTAACGCTGCTATCTATCTCTCTACTAACTCTGCTATCTAGCGATCTACTCCTGCTATCTACTATCTAACTCTGCTATCTTCTATCTTAACTCAGATAGATAGATACAGAGTTAGATAAATAGATCGGCAAAACTCTATCTCTATCTATCTATCTAACTCCTTCTACTATCTATCTCTATACATATTCTATCTATCTACTCGCCTATCTAGCTTCTATCCTGAGCCTTGTCTAATCTCGCTTATCTATCTATCTAACTCTGGCTATCTATCCTATCTGTCTGTCTGTCCTGTCTGTCTATTTATTCTAACTCTCTCTATCTATCTAACTCTGCTCTCTACTATCTATCTATCTCTCTAACTCTGCTATCTATCTATCTCTAGCTATCTATCTAAACTCTGCTATCTATCTAGCTACCTGTCTATCTATTATATCTATCTGTCTAACCTCTGCTAATCTATCTTATCTATCTATCTATCTATCTATCTATCATCTATCTAACTCTGCTACTACTACTATCGAACTCTGCTATCTATCTTCTAACTCTGCTATCTATCTATCTCGAGCTATCTATCTAACCTGGCTATCTATCTTATCTATCTAACTAACTCTGCTTATCTATCTATCTTCTATCATCTATCATCTAATCTAACCCTGCTATCTATCTATATCTATTCTATCTATCTATCTATCTATCTATTATCTATCTATCTATTTCTGCTATCTATCTATCTCTATCTACTATCTAACTCTGCTATCTATCTATCTAACTCTGCTATCTATCTATCTATCTCTATCTATCTATCTAACTCTGCTATCTATTCTATCTATCTATCTACTATCTACTAACTCTGGCTGATCTATCTATCTATCTATCTATCATCTATCTCTATCTACTCTGTCTATATTCTATCATCATCTATCTATCTAGCTAACTCTCTATCTATCTATCTAACGCTATCTATCTATCTAACTCCTGCTATCATCTATCTATCTAAACTCTGCTATCTATCTATCTATCTAACCGCTGTCTATCTCTCTATCTATCTAACTCTCTGCTATCATCTATCTAACCTGGCTACTATCTATCTAACTCCGATTAGATGATAGGTGCAGAGTTAGATAAATAGATAGCAAACTCTATCTCTATTATCTATCTATCTAACTCTGCTTATCTATCTCTAGCTATCTATCTATATAACTCTGCTATCTATCTATCTCTATCTACTATCTAACTCTGCTATCTATCTATCTATCTGTCTACTCTGTCTTATCTACTATCTAACTCTCTACTATCCTATCTTCTGTCTGTCTGTCTGTCTATTTATCTAACTCTATCTATCTATCTCAATCGCTCTCTATCTATCTATCTATCTATTAACTCTGCTAGTCTATCTATCTCTATCTATCTTCTAACTCTGGGGCTATCTATCCTATCTATCTATCTCTATCGATATATCTATCGTCTACCTCTGCTATCTATCTATCTATCTATCTATCTATCTATCATCTATCTAACTCTGCTATCTATCTATTCTCTATCTATCTATCTCACTCTGCTATCTTCTATCTATCTGTCTAGTCTATATATCTATCTGTCTACCTCTGCTTCTATCTATCTATCGATCTATCTATCATCTATCGAACTCTGCTATCTATCTATCTATCTAACTCGGGGCTATCTCTCTATCTAACTCTGCTATCTATCTCTATCTACCTCCTGCTATCTATCTAATCAACTCTGCTATCTAACTATCTATCTATCTCTATCTATCTATCTAACTCTGCTATCTATCTATCTATCCTAATCTACTAACTCCTGGGTAACTCTGCTATCTATCTATCTATCTAACTCTGCTATCTATCCTCTCTATCTATCTATCAACTACGCTATCATCTATCTATCTATCTATCTATCTATCTATCTATCTATCCTATCTATATAACTCTTCTATCTATCTATCTATCTATCTATCTATCTATCTATCTATCAGCTATCATTATCTAACGCTGCTTCTATCTATCTATCTATCTCTCTAACTCTGCTATCTATCTATCTAACTCTGGCTATCTTAGCTATCTCATCATCTATCTAACTCTTCTTCTAGCTATCTATCCTCTATCTAACTCTGGTCTAACTGTCTGCTATCTGCGATCTAACTCTGTATCTTCTACTAACTCTGTTATCTATCTTCGAACTTCTGGCTATCTATCTAATCTAACTCTGGGCTATCTATCTATCCTAATCTCGTATCTATCTATCTATCTATCTATCTATCTATCTATCTATCTATCTGTCTACTCTGCTATCTATCTATCTATCTATCTATACTATCTATCTATCTGTCTAACTCTGCTATCTATCTATCTCTATCGATCATCTAACTCTGCGAATCTTCTATCTATCTCTATCTATCTATCTAACTCTGCTATCTATCTATCTCTATCTATCTCATCTATCTATCTACTATCTAACTCTGCTATCTATCTAGTCTTATCTATCATCTATCTAACTCTGGGCTATCTACTATCTATCTATCTATCTATCTCTCATCTTATCTAACGCTGCTATCTACTAGCTAACTCGACTTCTGGGCTATCTATCTATCTAACTCTGGCTAGCTACGTCTAGCTCGCTCATCTCTCTATCTATCCTAGCGCTGGCTACTATCTATCTATCTAGGCTCTGCTACTATCTATCTATCCTAACTCTGTCTATCTATCATCTATCTAACGCTGCTATCTATCTATCTAACTCTGCTATCTATATCTACTAACTCTGGGCTATCTATCTATCTAACTCTGGGTATCTACTATCTAACTCAGATAGAAGATAGCAGAGTTAGATAATAGATAAGCAAACTCTATCTCTATCTATCCTATCTAACTCTGTCTAAATCTATCTATCTCTATCTATTCTATCTAACTCTGCTATCTATCTATCTATCTATCTGTCTAAACTCTGCTTATCTATCTATCTCAACTCTGGCGATCTATCCTATCTGTCCTGTCTGTCTGTCTGTCTAATTTAATCTAACTCTATCTATCTATCTAACTCTGCTCTCTTCTATCTATCTATCTATCTATCTAACCTGCTATCATATCTATCTCTATCTATCTAATCTCCTCTGGCTATCTATCTATCTACCTGCTATCTATAATCTTATCTGTCCTACCTCTGCTATCTATCTATCTATCTACTATCTATCTATCTATCATCTATCTAACTCTTCTATCTATCTATCTATCTAACTCTGGTGCTATCTATCTATCTAACTCTGCTATCTATCTAAGCTAACTCTGCTATCTATCTCTCGAACTCTGCTATCTATCTATCTCTATCCTATCTATCTAACTCTGCTATCTATCTATCTATCTGTCTAACTCTGCTTATCTATCTATCTAACTCTGCTATCTATCCTATCTGTCTTCCTTTCTGTCTGTCTATTTAGCTAACTCTATCTATCTATCTAACTCTGCTCTCTATCTATCTATCTATCTCATCTGTAACTCTGCTATCTCTCTATCCTATCTATCTATCTAACTCTGCTATCTATCTACCTGTCCCTATCTATATATCTATCTGTCTACCTCTGGCTATCTATCTTATCTATCTATCTATCTATCTATCTATCATCTATCTACTTACCTCGCTATCTATCTTCTACCTAACTCTGCTATCGTATCTATCTACGCTGCTATCTATCTATCTCTATCTATCTATCTAAAGAACCTCGCTATCTATCTATTCATCTCACTAACTCTGCTATCTATCTATCTCTATCTATCTATCTGCTATCTAACTCTGCTTCTATCTATCTATCTATCTATCTACGTCTCTGTGCTATCTATCTATCTCTATCGATCTATCTACTCTGCTATCTAATCTATCTAACTCTGCTATCTATCTATCTCTATCTTCTATCTAACTCTGCTATCTATCTATCTATCTATCTATCACTACTAACTCTGCTATCTATCTTCTACTATCTATCATCTATCATCTATCTAACTCTGCTATCTATCTATCTATCTAATCTATCCTATCTAACTCTGGCTATCTATCTAATCTATCTAACTCTATCTATCTATCTACCTCTGCTATCTATCTATCTATCTAGCTCTGTTCTATCTATCTATCTAAATCTACTCGCTATCTATGCTATCTATCTACTCGCTGATCCTCATCTATCGAACTCTAGCTATCTATCCTTCTAACTCAGTATAGATAGATAGCGAGGTTAGATAACATGCTAGCACTCATCTCTATCTATCTATCTATCTAACTCTGCTATCGATCTATCTCTATCCTATCTATCTACCTCGGCTATCTATCTAGTCTATCTGTCTAACGCTGCTTATCTATCTATCTATACTCTGCTATCTATCCTATCTGTCTGTCTGGCGGTCTTTCTATTTATCTAAACTCTATCTATCTATCTCACTCTGCTCTCTATCTATCTATCTATCTTATCTAACTCTGGCATCTACTATCTCTATCTATCTATCTAACTCTGGCTATCTATCTATCTAGCTATCGATCTCTGTCTATCTATCTATCTATCTATCTATCATCTATCATCTATCTAACTCTGTGCTATCTATCTATCTATCTATCTATCTAACTCTGCTATCTATCTATCTAACTCGCTTCTGATCCAATATCTAACTCTGCTTCTATCTATCTACTCTAGCATCTGCTCTCTATCTAATCTATCTCACCTGCTATCTATCTACTATCTAACTCGCTATCTCTCTATCTAACTCGGGCTATCTATCTATCTAATCAGATAGATAGATAGCAGAGTTAGATAAATAGATCGCAAACTCTATCTCTATCTATCTATCTAAACCTCTGTCTATCTATCTATCTCTATCTATCTATCTATCTACCTCGCTTCTATCTATCTAGCTGTCTAAACTCTGCTATCTACTCTATCTGAACTCTGCTATCTATCCTATCTGTCTGTCTGTCTGTCTGTCTTTTATCTAACTCTATCGATCTATCTAACTCTGCCTCTCCTATCTAATCTATCTACTACTCTGCTATCTATCTATCTCTAATCTCTATCTATCTATCTCAACTCTGCTATCTATCTATCTACCTGTCTAGCTATAATATCTATCTGTCTACCTCTCTGCTATCTATCTAGCTATCTAGCTATCTATCTATCTATCTATCTCAATCTATCTATCTATCTATCTATCTATCTATCATCTAGCTACCTCTGCTATCTATCTATCTATCTAACTCTGCTATCTATCTATCTACACTCTGGCTATCTATCTATCTCTATCTATCTATCTAACTCTGCATCTATCTAATCTATCTACTAACTCTGCTATCTATCTATCTCTATCTATCTAATCTATCTACTCTGCTATCTTCTATCTATCTATCTAGCTATCTATCTATCTATCTATCTATCTATCTAATCTCTGCTATCTATCTATCTCTATCTATCTTCTAACTCGGCTATCTATCTATCTACTCTGCTATCTATCATCTCTCTCTAATCTATCTACCTCTGCTATCTCTATCTATCTATCTATCTACTCTAACTCTGGTCTATCTTATCTATCTATCTATCTATCTCATATCATCTATTCTAACTCTGTCTATCTATCTATCTATCTATCTATCTTCTACTCTGCTATCTATCTATCTAACTCTATCTATCTATCTAACTCTGCTATCTATCCTATCTATCTATCTAACTCTGCTATCTATCTATCTATCTACTATCTAACTCTGGCTATCTATCTATCTCTGTCCATCTATCCCTCTATCATCTTATCTAAACTCTGGCTATCTATCTATCATCTACTATCTATCTAACTCTGCTATCTATCTATCTAACTCTATCTATCTATTAACTCGTCTATCTATCTATCTATCCTACTCTGCTATCTATCTATCTATCTAACTCTGCGATCTATCTATCTATCAACTCTTCTATCTATCTATCTAACTCGCTATCTATCTATCTAACTCATATCCGATAGATAGCAGAGTTAGATAAATGAATAGCAAAACTCTATCTCTATCTATCTAATCTATCTAACTCTGCTATCTTCTATCTCTATCTATCTATCTAACTCTGTCTATCTATCTATCTATCTGTCTAACTCTGGCTTATCTTCTATCTAACTCGCTATCTATCCCTATCTGTCTGTCTGCTGTCTGTCTATTATCTAACTCTATCTCTCTATCTAACTCTGCTCTCTATCTATCTATCTATCTCTCTATCTACTCTGCTATCTATCTATCCTATCTAATCATCTACCGCTTCGGCGTTGCTATCTATGTCTATTCTGTCTACTATAATCTATACTGTCTAGCTACCTCTGCTATCTACTATCTATCTAGCGATCTACTATCATCTATCAGCTATCTAACTCGCTATCTATCTATCGCTATCTATCTATCTAACTCTGGCTATCTATCTACTAATCTGTCTATCTATAATATCTATCTGTCTACCTCTGCTATCTATCTTATCTATCTATCTATCTTCGCTATCTAACTCTGCTATCTATCTATCTATCTAACTCTGCTATCTATCTATCTAACTCTGCTTCTATCTTCTAACTCTGCTATCTACTATCTAACTCTGGCTATCTATCATCTCTATCTATCGATCTAATCGTCTGCATCTATCTATCTATCTATCTAACTACTCTGGCTATCTATCTATCTCTATCTACATCATCTAACTCTGCTATCTAATCTAGCTTCTATTCTCTCTCGCTATCTATCTATCTCTATCTATCTATATACTCGGCTATCTATCTATCTAAACGCTGTCTATCTAATCTAGCCTCTTCTATTCTATCTAACTCGGCTATCTATCATCTATCTATCTAGCTATCTGATCTAACTCTCTGCTATCTATTCTATCCTATCTATCTATCTATCTACCTGGCTATCTATCTTCTAAACTCTCTATCTTGCTATCTATCATCTATCTAACTCTGCTATCTAGCTATCTAATCATCTATCTAACTCTGCTATCCTATCTATCTAACTCTGCTATCTATCTATCTAATCTCTGCTATCTATCTATCTAACTCTGGTTTTGCTATCTATCTATCTAACTCTGCTATCTATCTATCTAACTCTGCTATCTATCTATTCTAACTCTGCTATCTATCTATTAACTCTGTTATCTATCTATCTAACTCTGGCTATATATCTCTCTAACTATCTAAACTCTGCTAATCATCTACTGATCTCTATCTATCTATCTATCTATCTATTCTATCTATCTATCCTATCTATCTATCTATCTATCCTGTCTAACTCTGCTATCTATCTATCTATCTATCATTCTATCTATCTATCTATCTATCTGTCTAACTCTGCTATCTAGCTAATCTATCTCTATCTATCTATCTAACTCTGCTACTATCTAAGATCTATCTCATCTATCTATCTAACTCTGGCTATCTATCTATCTCTATCTCTCTATCTATCTAATCTATCTACCGTCTATCTTCTATCTATCTATCATCTACTACTCTTCTATCTATCTATCTATCTTATCTATCTCTCATCTATCTAACTCTGCTATCTATCTATCTACGTCTCTATCTATCTATCATAATCTCTGCTATCTATCTATCTAACTCTGTCTATCTATTCTATCTATCTATCTTCTGCTATCTATCTATCTCATCTAGCTCTGCTATCCTATCTATCTATCTAACTCTGACTATCTATCCTTATCTACTAACTCGGCTATCGCTCTATCTACTCTGCTATCTATCTATCTATCTAACTCTGCTATCTATCTATCTAACTCTGTATCTATCTATCTAACTCAGATAGATAGATAGCAGAGTTAGATAAATAGATAGCAAACATCTATCTCTATCTATCTATCTAACTCTGGCTATCTATCATCTCTATCTATCTCTCTAACTCTGGCTATTATCTATCTATCTATCTGTCCCTAACTCTGTCTTATCTGATCTATTCTAACTCTGCTATCTATCCTACTTCTGTCTGTCTGTCTTTCTTTTATCTACTCTATCTATCTATCTAACTCGGCTCTCTATCTATCTATCTATCTATCTACAAACTCTGCTATCTATCTATCTCCTATCTATCTATCTAACTCTGCTATCGATCTAATCTATCTTGTCTATCTATATATCTATCTGTCTACCTCTGCTATCTATCTAGCTATCTATCTATCTATCTATCATCTTCTACTTCTGGCTATCTCTATCTATCTATCTAACTCTGCTATCTATCTATCTAACTCTGGCTATCTATCTATCTCCCTCGTGCTATCTATCTAGCTACTCTGCTATCTATCTATCCTCTATCTATCTATCTAACTCTGCTATCTTCTATCTATCGGTCTAACTCTGCTTATCTATCTACTAACTGCTATCTATCCTATCTGTCTGTCTGGTCTGTCTGTCTGATTTATTCACTCTATCTATCTATCTAACTGTCTGCTCTCTATCTATCTATCTATCGATCTAACTCTGCTTCTATATCTCTATCCTATCTCTCTAACCTGGCTACTATCTATCTCCTGTCCTATCTATATATCTATCTGTCTACTACCTCGCTATCTATCTCTATCTATCTATCTATCTATCATCTATATCTATCTATCTATCTATCTATCTATCTATCTATCTATCTATCTATCCAACTCTGCTATCTATCTATCTAACTCTGCTATCTATCTATCTAACTCTGCTATCTATCTATCTATCTAT
>JAACNH010004844.1:0-22547 GCA_019447015.1 Hymenochirus boettgeri | reverse complement strand
TTACCTTACAAATACCAGCTCCTAAATACTACAAATACCAGCTCCTTTTACCTACAATACCAGCTCCTTACCAAATATTACACAATAACAGCTCCTTTTACCTTACAAATACCAGTCCCACAAACTTACAAATACCAGCTACCTTTACCTTACAAATACCAGCTCCCTTTTACCTGCTTGTCTCCAAGGGGTTTTCTCCGCTTATTCGGGTTTGGGCTGTCAGAACGTCCCATGATGGTGACATCATGGCAAATCACAACTGCAAAAACTTGTGAGCCTCCTCTGCAGCGCATAGGCTCTGAAAGTGTGTTGCTTGAGGAGCAGGGGAGGCAAGGCCAGGATATCAGCAACTGGCAGAAGAGAGAGGTAACTATAAAGCCCTAAATATCTTACCGTTCCCACCTAGTTATGGACACATATCTTGACTTCTTAGATTAGCCCACCACATACCAAATGACATAAAACACATATTACATGGAAAACCGACACATATGGGTTTATATGACATTTATAAATCCCCTCACCACAAAACGTGGACAACTTTAGTATAGTATAGTATTGAGGTTGATAAAGACAACTGTATAAAAATACAACAGACCTTACCAGTCTATTCCGGTGTATGTATAGCTTCACCCCCCAAAAATGTTTAAAGGAATCCCTATATCACAATTACTAATAGGATTAAGGATTTGACGTGTACATGAATAAGGAAGTGAATATAAGAAATGTACTAAAAAGTAAAGATAGGGGTTATAAAAAATAGGCCCTGGAGAGAGCATATTCTATTCACGATACTAAAATAAAGAGAGTATAAGAACCAGGGACACCCCTAATCATACAATAAAATAATGAGTGCAAAAAATGAGGAACCTTAAAAAAAAATTGGGGTATCATTAAAAGTGACCATAAATTAATGAAGGAACAAAACAGGATCAAGTAGTTTTAAAAGAAATAAAAACTAATTAATGCCGACCCTGCTGAAAAATACAATAAAAGAAAGGACCTAAACTGAAAAGAAAGGATGCTACAGATGTTACAATTGCAGTACATGTAACCATCTAATAGAAGGGTCTACATTTTGTCACCCACATATAGGAAATAAAATTAAAATAAGAGGAATGCATACCGCAGTAAGATCACTGTATCTATATGATAAAATGCCACATGGGGGTCATATATAGGAAGAACAGTGCTACCCTTAAAAATGATTATCAGTACACAAGTCACATATCAAAAAGAGTAATAAAAACTACAGGGAGATTAGGATCCTGTAGCACGGTGTAGATATTCTGTGAGTGATGGTTATGGTTAAGACGGCTATGGTACCACCCCCAAAAGGAGGAGAGGACTGGTACAAACATGTATATATAAACAAACTTATTTTAAAACATCTTTTCTCACGATCGGGCTGTTTGAGCTTCCACATTCCATTTCGAGAGTTACCGAAATCGAGCGCTACTTTCGAGGGTTACCGTATTACAAATTCAAGGCTTACTGAAATTGTTTCTGGCTTTCGAGGGTTATTTCGATAATGACTATTTTCCATTTCAATAATCGTCTATTTCGATTTCGATAATCGTCTATTTTCGTTTCAATAATCGTCTATTTTCGAAGATCGTCTATTTTCGATAAAAATCGAAAATTCAGAAAATCCAGGTTCCGTGAAATCGGGAGTTCGGAAAGTTTTGGCGGGACTTCAAAACCCTCAATTCTATGAAACAGGTTTCTATTCTAACCCACATTACATCTCTATGCTGACAGCATCTCCACTTCCTGGTTGCGGCGATGTCGTTAAGGCACAATGTGACGTCATGCCCAATCGCCTGACGGCGCGAGCGGACGAAGTCCCCTGCTCCGTTTTTGCTCGAAACGAGCTTGAAACAGGAGCATGGGGTGGCACCTAGTGGTGAGGGACCCTGTCGGTTAGCAAGTCGAGCATATTTGGAACTATGTATGTCATGGAAGTGGGGTTTGGGGGGGTAATCTACAGTTTGCAACAAAGTGGACTTGACTTTTAATAAGGAAGGAGTTAATTGATCATAGATGGGTGTATTTTGCACCTTATATATCTAATGAAGGTGCATTGTGAAACTAGGATGGCTGAAACTCACTAGTTTCGTTCCGTTTTGGATTCCCGGATCTCGGAGCAAAGCAAATACTGCATTAAAGCCATGCAGCAACACACACACATAAAGCTAGGTACACACTAGCGATTTTTCTCCTGACCGACGTTCGATACTTTCGAACGGTCGGCCAGGGAAGGACTCGGTCGCGGGCAAAAGCAGCTGCGTCCGATAGTCACCGCGACCGATGTGCTGGTCTAAGAGGACGCACGATCGGACGAGGTTTTCCACCCTGTCGATCGTCCTTTCGTCCGATTCGGACGAACGGTCGATCGGACATGGGCACATTCGATTCGATAATTTAGTCCGATCGACCGATAACTGAACTACGGTCGATCGGACCGAAATATCTAACGTGTGTACCCAGCTTAAGAGTAAGTGCTGCTTACATGTATTCATTTAAAGATGAAGTGAAGGACAATTAACTCACCTTCCCTCCGCTCTCTTCTTAGGACAGTAGCTTTTACCAGGGTGAGGACCTGAACCGCTAGGTCCTACCCCTGGGTTCACGAAAGTAAAGCACAGCGTTATTGAAACGCTGCTCTGGCAGGCTCCGCCCCCTCCTCTCGTCGGCGACGAGGCCAGTAGGAAGCACGCTCTGCAACGGTGTGCCTTCCTATGGCTCGTCGCGCAAGGACAGGAGGGGGCAGAGCCTGCCAGAGCAGCGTTTCAATAACGCTTGTGCTTAACTTTCGTGAACCCGGGTGAGGACCTAGCGGTTCAGGTCCTCGCCCCTGGGTAAAAGCTACTGACCTAAGAAGAGGAGCGGAGGGAAAGTGAGTATAATTGTCCTTTAAGTATTTTTTCAGTGTACAATTCCTATTATAAAACCCCCTGTCCAATCAGTGTTTCATTTAGTCATGATTCAATAAATCATATTATACTAAAGGGTATATCCTCAATCTAAGGACCCCTCAATCCTACTGAGTTTACCCTCCCCCTCCAGACCAGCATGTCCCCTCCTATTAAAATTTTACAAGCTCTTAACAAGCATAAGTAGCACCACTAGGGGAGCACCTCGGAGCAGATTGCCTCTATGTGCTCTCCTCTTTCAAAAGATGTCATGTGGTCTAGGGGTCTGAGGGGGATCTCCTTTGCCTACATATAGAATTTAGTTTGGGGGATGGACATGACTTTTAAAAGAAGGAATGCTGAATGTGACTCGCCAGTTTCGTTCATCTTAATAAAATATATACCCGTTTTGCTATAACAATAAACAATTCAATCAACTGTGCATAGACCTTTGTCACTGTGCATAGACTTTGTCATTTTCTTAACATGTAAAGTGTGTTCTTGTACCAATGAACTGAATGATCTTTTAGATGATAAAAGACTGGACGGAGCTATTCATTCACAGCCTGGTCTATGGAGGAGAAATATGAAACAGAATTCTTACTGTACTTTAAGACGGAAATGAACATGTTCTTCACAGGCAGTACGTACAGATGGTGAACACTTATTGTCATCATTGGGCTACATGACAGTATCATCAGGTGCATAATTAGCTTTTGAAATTGTTCAAAAAAACTAATTTAGTTAAAGGTTAACTTTACTCTTAATTACTTACTCTACATTTCAAAACTTTTTTCAGATTTAATCTGAGCTGTAGATTCTGAGAAATCATTATTGAAATCACAGCATTACAGGGAAAGACTTGTCATTATAAATACCGTATATACTCGAGTATAAACCGAGTTTTTCAGGCTGAAAAATCAGCCTGGAAACTCGGACTGGTTTATACTCGAGTCAACAGCTTACCTGAGCATCCGGCAGCCGCACGATCTTTCTCTCTACTGGCGCGCCGGCCTGACGTCACTGCCCGGCGCGGGGCAGTGAGTCAGCCGGCGCGCCAGTAAGAATGGGCGCGCGGCTGCCGAATGCAGAGCATTTACCGGTACCTGGCACACAGTTGCTCCCAGTAAGAGAAACTACCAGCCTTACACAGAAGCCCTTCAGGTACAAACGCTGAAATCTATCTAATCTTACCTATCTATCTATCTATCTATCTCTGCCTTCTATCTATCATCTAATCTCTGCTATTTTCTATGTATCTATCATCTATATCTACCATTCTATCTATAATCTATCTAATTCTACCATTTCTAATCTATCTAATCTCTACCGATTCTATCTATCTATCTATCTATCTATCTAATTTCTGCTATTCTATCTATCTATATATCTATCCTCACCATTCTATCTATCTATCATCTAATCTCTGCTATTCTATCTATCCTCTCCATTCTATCTATCTATCTCATAATTTCTGCTATTCTATTATCTATCTATATCTATCCTCTACCATTCTATCTATACTACTATCTATCTATTATCCTTACCATTCTATCTATCTATTATCTAATCTTGCTATTCTATCTATCTATCCTCTACCATTCTATCTATCTATCTTGAATGCCACCCTCACTTGGCATTCAAGATGTTTGGAAATACAACTCCCAGCCAATAAAGCATGCTGGGGTTGTAGTTTCCAAACATCTTGAATGCCAAGTTTCTACCCTCGGTTTATAACTTTTATTAGGATTTTGTAGTGAAATTGGGTACCTGGTTTATACTCGGGTCGGTTTATACTCGAGTATACGGTATATGTCCCATCCCTGACTCTTACTAGGATCGTAGCTTCCTGCCAGTACACTTTCTGCAATGGCAGAGAAAGAAGGCAGGGGGAGATGGTAAGCAGAGCAGTGTCCATGGTGAGGCTGTGCAGAAATTATTAGTGTCGCAGACACTACAATTAGGCGGCGCACTGGCGTAGGTACCAGGGTCGCAAAGGTTGCAATTGCGACCGGGAACGTGTATCTTGGGGGTCCGCAAATTCAAAATGAAATTGTCATGCCCATCTGTTTACAAATTGCTGCCTGTCTCCGCCTACCCGTGCTTCCATTACACTCAGTAGCGCAGCGCACCATGTGCAGGGCCACTTGGAAGGATTTGAGTGGAAGACAGGTCAGGTGACATCAGGTCAGGTGTGTTGTGTGGGGGGGAATCCATGCACCACAGTAACTGACTCTGCTGTCTGTTACAACCTGTTGCAATAACATACACCTAAGCTCATGTCCTGCGGTGGTGGTGAGTACCTGCTGATGTGCTGCTGCTGCCTAAGCTTTTTTCAATTCAAGCTGACACTTCACACACTAGTAGTCTGGTGCCAGCCCAGCTTCTGCTTTCTTTCAGCACAAGCTGCCAACCATGATTCACCACGCCATTTGCCAACCATTAAAATGTCTGTATGCCAGGTTGGCATAACAGTCCAGAAAACACTCCAGCACGCCGCTGTGGCTGCTTGCCAGACAAGTAGGTTTATGCCAACCTGCATGCCGGTTGGCATAATATTGTTTATAAAATCTTTAAAAGTATCTTGCTTGCGCTTGGGGGATGGGTCGGGGAAGGGTTAAAACAAAAAGTAAAAAAAACTAAAAGACACTTCCATATAAATTTTTTTTGTGCCTATTCACCATATGGGGCACTGCGGGGTTTACTCTGTGATGTTTGATGCTTGCTTGGTCTGTGTAGCTCTCAAAAACCTCTGCACACAGGAATAAGGTTGCCAACAAACTTTATTATAGCAATTAAAAACAATAAAAGCACTAAAAAACCTTGCAAAAAAACGTTCATAGCAGTTTTTGAAGTTGCAACTCTCTGCTATGGTGTGGCCCCTTTAGTCGTTGGTGGTCTTGTGGTGAGGTATAATCCACATAGTAATGGCTTGGGAGGATGTTCCTATGCGTTTCTCTTTTTTATCCTTACGCTTCATCAGGGATAAATATTGGAATAATGGTTGGAAAATGGCAGTTGTAAATGGTTGGCATTGTCTGTGCATCAAGTGCTATTTACCACTGCCATTTGCAACTATTTACCAATGTTTATGCCAACCTGGCATACAGACATTGTTAAATGGTTGGCAAATTAGCAGTTGTAAATGGTTAGCATCATCTGTGGTCAAGTACCATTTTACCACTGCCAATTTGCCAATATTTTACCAATGTTTGTGTGCCAACTGACCCCAACAATTCTGGCAGGTGTGTTTTCATTAGGATTTCGGAACATTCCTCAATAGGCATTGCCGTAAATAAAAGGTGAAGGCACTGGCGACAAAAAATCCTTGATCTCAGCAAGTCATAAAATGTAGCTTATATTATGGCATCAATGATAAAACCAAGGTAGAAATGTGCAGAGCACACAGAGTTTATCACTGATGCCTTAATAAATGCTACGTTTATAACTTGGCGATAAAGGTTTTGATTTGTTTACGGGAGGTGGAGAAACCTTAACTTTATTTACTGCAAAGCTTTATGACAATTTAATCACTCAGCCCCACTCCTTGCAGGTCCTGACACGTTTAGAGAGATTGTACATAGACATAAGCATATAACCTTGAGTACATTATTATCTCCAGTCATCCATCCTAAGTTGTTTTCTTAAGGTTATAGGCAAATACTATTTCCATCCTCCCAAAATCCCCTCATCTTAAAAGTACCCAGGTGAAGACCTTAATCACCAAGGCTTAATTCCTGGGATTGGTTTAAATTCAAAGACCAGGGCTTCAGTTTTGATTTGGCAAAGCCTGTCCTGTCCTCTACCGGGATTGTTCAATTAGAAGAGGTGGTCTAAAGAGGTGTGTTATCCATATTCCCACAGATAGATTCACAAGGCTACAATTCAGTGGCAGGGTCTCACCACAACCCTAAGATAAGCCAAAATGTAGAAGAATTGTCGAGAGCCAAACTCGGCAGTGTCACACAAAATTTACTGGGAGAGATCACTCGCACTACATGTTTCGGGCCTACAAACAGTCTTCCTCAGGTCTAAAGAAACCCTGTCTTCCCATTCCTAGACTGGGGTACGGGTACTTTAAGAGAAGGGCATTGGGCAGTTACAGTTCCCATTTAACAAGCCTTCCTTCTAGTAATAAGATACCTTTATCTTTTTACAGAAGTTCGATTTACCACTTATTGAATAAATGTCTCATCTGTCGCCCAGTGCCGAATGTTATTTAACCAGTCTTCCAACATAAACTCTCTAAGAAGAAGGAAGGATACGACATTGCAGTGATTGAAGCCTTTAATCCGTGGTGCTTTTCTGGTCATGGAGAAGATAGGAATACCTTTCATTGCTTTCTTCCCAGGCATTTTTATCTTCCCTGAGAGGATAGGAATTCCAAGCCCTTGTCCTATGTGCCGGTATGTGAATCCGGTCTAACGGACCACATGACTTGCTTGAACGTGTAGTGTATATAACGTCTTCATGTTTATTTTTTTGCATTTCGCTGAGAAACAAATGCTATCAAAGTTTAATGATGTTATTGAGGAGAATTTCCCTGGGGATCTGACCATCCTTATCTGAACTCTACAAAAAAGCAGAAATCTGGATATCTACAAGAATTTTATCATTGAGTTTCCACGCCCACTTCCCCTCATGTGATCTATGTCGGGGATTTCTTGTCCAGCCACCAAAGCCGGTGTCCCAGGTGGTATGTGATTTTAAGGTTGAAATATTCTGTTCGTGGTTTGAAAAATGAGATGAATGAGAAAAGAGATAACATTTCCTCAGCTGTTAGATTGGCATGTGAGTCTTAATAAAACATTTCAAATACTGTCCCTTTTTTTAGGAACTTTCATCATCCGAAAGCGAGTTTCATAGTCAGAATATTAGTTTCAACTGAATATGTACCTATCAACCTTATTGTACACGAAGTGAATTCCGGCATACATAGGACAAGTAACAGCTCTGTTGGGTCAAGATGGTGTCCAACAATTTATCTCTTTATCAATCATTTGCACGTGTAAATCGTTCGGGTTAAATTTCCCTTTAGGATTTAGTTTGTGAGTTCCGGCGGGGAGTAAATCACGAAGGCAAGAACTGGCGTTAAATATTCGTGCTATAGTAGTTATAGGTTATAAGAACAGGATAACCAAGGAACTGTGTGACTATGTAAAGAAGCCCCAGTGCTCACCACAGAACCATCTCTTATATAGAATCCCTCACTCACACTGCTTCCTCTCGCCTTAAACCTTTCTCTCTTCTGGCTCCCATCCTCTGGAATTCTTCCCTCTCTCTATGTCAAGAAACCTCAATAACAAGTTTAAATCTAACCTCTCATCCTATCTCTCTGAGCACAGCACAGCATAGGACTGTTGGTACTGCACCAGTTATTACTTTAGCACTTCCTATGTATCTGTATGTTACCCACCTAATTAGATTGTAAGCTCTACGGGCAGGGACCTCTTTCCTCATGTTACATGTTTCAAGCTCTTGTATAGTTCATGATGCTCTTACTTATTTAATATTTGTTTACCGTCCCCCTTGCATGACTTTTTGTATTCTATATTGTACAGCGTCCCCTAGTGGCGCTATATAAATAACATATACATACATACATTAAAGAGAATGTGGCATAAGACATGCAAAAGTTTTCAGAACAATTTATTTTGAGAAACCAATCAGATGTTAGCAGCTTATTACAGGGTTATTGCAGTTAGATAATATCTAATTGGTTGCTGCTGACTAATAACAAGGGCAAACTTTTGCATATTTTTTTGAATCGCCCCAGATGTTCTACTTACTAGTTTATTTCAGTGCTAGGGTTAAAGGGAACAGGTTCTTTCACTACATGGGTCCAACAGAAACTTTACAATTTACCAAAGTGTGTGCCTATACCTTAATCTTTTAGCCCGTGTTTAAGCTGGAAGTGTGCATTTTAACAACTTAATATTGTGCAGAGATCAAAGGGAAAGTAGCATTGATTAACTTGTTATCAAACCCGAATAACGTCAATTGTGGTATTAAATTGGTGTGAAAAATAGTGTCCATGACTCTCTACTGAGGGTCTCAAAAACTAGTGTGTTAAACGAGGTGGAACCAACTCTTCTTGACCTTTGCTGGGTGTGTCTCACCACCTTCTCTAGCCTACACATGGCATTCACCTACCGCCTATGAACCTGACCACAGTATTTACCAATTATAACTAATGGCTGCAATACCATCTGCAGATACATAATGACTGCAATAAATCACACCATTTTTATTTTGAATAATTCATTCTTTGTCATTTCAGGACCTGGAAGACTTTATCCTGAATCAGGAAAGGCAGGCTTCATCATAGTGACTCTTGGCTCTATGATATCCTTATATCCTCTTGAGTTTTTACAGGAGATGAATGACGGCCTAGCAAATATATCCAGAAAGTGATCTGGCGATACAAACAATCCAATTGGCCACAAGAAGTGAAATTGGCCCGAATGTGAAACTCATGGACTGGGTCCCTCAGAATGATCTACTGGGTGAGAATTTAGACCACACTGTATGTGGCACCATATAACCCTTCATATCTGCAGCTATGATGTCAGAATTACATTAACCTCACCCTTTTGGTGTGGCACAGTTGATAAGCTCACCAAAACCGTATTTAGTGCAATATTAGGTATTAGTTTTGTACCCATGAACAGCCCTGGCTCACAAAACATAAGCACCCCGAGTGTAGACCAAGGCAGTAAATTACAGTCTCTCTGGGAACTAATATCATGGTCACCCCTACTAGGCTATAGGGGCCAACAAAGAAGCATTAAATGGCCCATTTAACATTTATTATCCTTTTTCACTTTTTAATTTTCCTCACACATCCTGGCATTTTTATGTATCCACTTGACATTCTTATCATCCCTTTGCCTTAGTACCGTATATACTCGAGTATAAACCGTCCCGAGTATAAACTGAGGTACCTAGTTTTAGGGAAAAAAGTAGGAAAACCACACTGACCCGAGTATAAACCGAGGGGGTATTATTTGCCATTAAAGATGTTTGGAAACTACAACTCCCAGCATGCTTTATTGCTGGGAGTTGTAGTTTCAAACATCTTAAGTTGCAAATACTTACAAATAAGAGTAAAACTTCTTTATTGTGCATACTGTATGCACAAATATAGGAGGATTTACCCCCATTTGCAAGTATTTGCCACTTAAGATGTTGAAAACTACAACTCCCAGCAATAAAGCATGCTGGGAGTTGTAGTTTTCAAACATCTTAAGTGGCAAATACTTGCAAATAGGGGTAAATCCTCCTATATTTGTGCATACAGTATGCACAAATAAAGAGGTTTTACTCCTATTTTATTAGTATTTGCCCCTTAAGTGTGTCCCTGTGTATGTGTCCCTGTGTAAATAAAGTACGGTAAGTTTTCTCCTACCTTGTCCGGCGGCCGCGCGATCAGCATCCTCGCTCCACAGCCTCTGCGCATCCGGATGATGTCCATACCCGGCGCCTCTTACTTTACGGCGCGGGTAGTGACATCATCGGATGCGCAGAAGCTGTGGAGCGACGATGCAGATCGCGCGGCCGCCGGACAAGGTAGGGGAAACTTTGACTCGAGTATAAACCGAGGTAAGATTTTAAGGCTTTTTTTAAAGCCTGAAAACCTCGGTTTATACTCGAGTATATACGTATATAAATGTATAGAAGGTTCTCTGCTTTATAGTGAACGGGGAGTGGGCATGTCATGGGTTTTCCATGACATGCCCGCAGATTCTTGTACAAGTCATTCTGAATTGAGAGATCCAGTCAGATGACTAGCGAATGTATTTAAGAACTAAAGTCCAGTGATCTAACTGAATACAACAGATACATGAGTTTCCCAATTACCCTGGTGGGTCAGTAAGACTCTAACTACAGGAAGTAGAACCTTTATTGTACTATATCCATCACTATGATTGTGTTTGAGTTATTTTCTGTTGTAAAAACAAACTATTCTAATAAGGACACCCAAGATCCGACTTCTGTCACACACGGAGGATAAATAGCCTGCAAGAGGCCGTGTATCACGGGGTCCCTGTGGTTGGAATCCCCTATTTGGGGATCAACACGACAATTGGTCGAGTTAAGAAAAAGAAAGTTTGGAACATTCATTCCACCCAATCAAATGAAAGCTGAATTATTGGCTGATACAATTAAACATGTGATTGTTCACGAAAGGTATTTAACTTATGGGGGAAAACCTATTGACCAGGGTAATGTTAATTATACAGTAGAAACACTTAAATAGTAAACTGACAGCTCTCTTGCTCTTTAGACGGCCTTCCCCTTCTTTATTATATGCTGTGTAACACGCCCAGGGCGCGGGCGTGCAGACAGTTATCCGCTATGTTAGTAATCTCAGAAAATGCCCCAAACTTTACTTACCTTCCCTCTTGCCTCCGCCACGCTGCCGGCCTTCGTTGCAAGAAATGCAAGCAGAGGGGTGGGACCGGTAGTCGCGTCTGTGATTGGCTGAGCGGCAGCCAATCACGGACGCGCTGCGGGAGTTCAGTGCGGCGGAGGCAAGAGGGAAGGTAAGTAATGTTCTATATGGACTTGCTATCCTCGGTGGGCAGTTTTTGGGACTTTGGGGGGGGACTACAGGAGAACCATATGGAGGGGATGTGAGGTAAGGATTAAACTACACTACACAATGGGGCCAGTAGTGGGGGGGGGATTATAGTTTTGGGGGTGGACATGCCCTTAAAACCATGAATCCACATCTATTGTTCACATTCATTATTAGGCCATGTGGTGTCCTCCATTTTACCACCATGTTATAACTTGCAATGATTTAATCCTCTTTATTAAACGGTTATAATGCTCCAATTGCCTCTACACTGAGTCTGGTTATTATATCAATGGATGCTATAAACTATTTGTTTATTAACATGGTTTTATAGACCATACCTGTATAATGAAAATAATAAGGGACACAGAGCCATCTTTCTTGGTTTAGCTGCTCCTTGATAACTGAGAGCTAGCCCCTCTGTGTCTCAAATAGCTATAGTGCTGTTCTGGCACTCCCCCTGCAGGCTGGAGTACATATAACTTGATATACAGCTTTCTCTAAGCTAAACATACATTTCTAGGTTTAAATTACAAATACTTGTAAATGTGGCAACAGATTTACGGGGTCACACTTGCCTTTGTCAGAAATAGCGTCTGGGACATTGACGGGAAGGAACAGATTTTAAAGGTGGATCTAGATAGTTTGTATTATTGGGCTGCAAAGTGGCAGATGAGATTCAATGTTGAGAAATGTAAGGTGATGCATTTGGGCTTAAAAGTCTATGTGCTGCCTATATTATAAATGGCTCTGTGTAAGGTGAATTTGGAAAAGGATCTTGGAGTTTTGGTGGATAACAAACTTAGCAAGCAGTGCCAGTATAAAGAGGGGTATGGTAAATGTAGTTAAAAGTCCGTATCGTTTCTCAGGAGCCTCAGTGTCCACTCGTCCAGTTCTCACACACCCGATCGTGAGACCAACTCACCCGTGGTCTCCATGGTACAGTAGTACAACTTTTGAGTAAACAGGGTGGAACAGGCAGGCTACCGGACTTCAATGGAGTATTAAAACATCATCTTTATTTGTATTCATTGAAAACATCGAAACCACCAAACATCGCAAGCTCCAACCGACATGTTTCGTGGCCGTGCCACTTCCTCAGAGGTAGCCTGCCTGTTCCCCTCTGTTTACTTGAAAGGGTATGGTAAAGCTTCATTTGGAATATGTTGAGCAGTTTTGGATGTCAGAGGGCGTGATAGAGGAGCGAGAGACGGGTAAATTGCTAACTTTCCGGCTCCTGAACGTTTTATTGAAGAACGTTAGGAAACACGCGGTTTATCTCTGTTCTTCAATAAAAATAAGTAGAAAAAAGGTTTAACCACTGGAGAGACCCTTTAATGTATTTATACACAGTGATCATTGCAAGCGCCTTTTCTCTAGTGTGTATAAACTTTCCAGAGTTTATTGTATGTCCCATATAGAAGCACAAGGTCGTAGGCCAGTGCTTTCATACAGGGCAGGGAACTGTGAGGTGCCGTTAATATCCTTATATAATGTAAAGGGCACATTATTTCTTATAATACATAAGTATCTGTTTCTATCACCCCATTCGCATTTTAAATTCTACCCTGTCCCTATTCCCACCTTATTTAACCCCCCCAATTACCTTTTGTAACTTAAACCCAGTAAAAAGGAATACCCAGAAAGAAATTAGTCACTAATGACATAGCTGAGTGATTTTTATAATGATATATACCACATGCAGCTCCCATTATAAAATATCACACTTATGTATTATATTTGTATAAAGTGATTATATCCCTGTGCAAACAGCCCTAACTTGTCTAATCTGCCTGTATAGTCACTGCGGAACCAGGTAGGAGGCAGGCTGATTGCTTGATATAAATGTTATCCTTAGCGCTGCATTAGATTATAGATTAATGTGAATAAGTAACATTTTTTAGTTAATATTTTCTTTTTTTATGTGACAGTTACAAGGCCACAGCAATGCACATGAGTCTACAGAGGTCACAGCCATTCCCTCCGGACCAGCAAATCCTGATGGGTGGAGCACATCATCAAGTGGGCGGAGCTAACCACCTGCATCCTTCCTCCTACCAGCAGCCCTGGTACCAGCAGTATCTACTGGATGTTATTTTATTTCTTCTCCTGTGTGTCACTGTGACCTGTTACCCCACTGTGAAAGTCCTGAGGATTCATCACATTACTATGTTCCGTCAGGAAGGAAAAGACACACTAAGGGAGGAAGGAAATCCATGGCGAATTCCTTTATCATCTATAAATAAAATATATGAAAACAAATTATTATAAACAGGTGTTTTTAATATTACACAGTGAGATTTAATTTCTGTTACACCCGGGTTGCCAGGTGTCCCTATTTGGATGGGATTGGCCCTACTGCAGGGACAAATTCCCATGTCCTGCAGTTAGAGCTGAAATCCCGTCCAAATACTGGCCCTGAAAGCCCCCGCCCCATATGCCATTGTCATGACCCCGCCCCATCCTGCCACGCGGTGGGCAAAATATGGCAACCCTGGTTACAGCTGTAGCTCTCTGCACACCACACTAATTATATCCCATTCGTGTGCAGTAGGAAGTGGGAAAAGAACAGGGCACGGGCGGGTCAGGAGGACTCTGGGTGTTCTGGGGCAGTGCCTAACGAGCAGCCTGGCAAGCCGAGTTGCTAATGTGGCCCCAGTGTGGAGCAGGTTGGGCACCCCTGATTTAATATTTGTGGTCTAGGTAAGTACCATTTTGGCCTACCCCCTGCTTGACTAACGGCAGCTATTGCTGTCCTCAAATAGTCATACTAAAAAAAAAACAAACACAAGGTGATATTAAAGGATTGTGGAGACTGTGTGTGACATTTGCTAAACCAGTCCAGTGACAGCAATTCTCTTCTTAAAAGGGACGCTTAACTTTGTAAAAGAAGTCTCGATTGTGGATCTTGGTAAATAGGTTTGCCACGTATTGGCAAGTAGTTTGCATCAAGTGACGATTGTGAATCAGGATTTTCAGAATTCTGATCTGTGAAGATGGATCTTATTATACCTTTTGAAAGAAATGTTTATTCATTCATCTTTAGTCGTAGTAATATATGTTTGTCTCGAAACACGTCTATTAAAGGAGAAGTAACCCCAAAATAAATTACCCCATATAAAGGCCAGAAACTGTGAATGAAATCATATATTATTTCTCCATACTTGGGAAAATTTACAGTTTTTTGTCAAATGTCTTTTGCCAACAAAATTCCCCTCTTGAGCTGGTACCTGCGCAATATTGTATGTACATCTGATTACTGGTGCTGTTTGTTGTTGAGATATTTTGTTTTATAAAAAATTTACATAACCGTCTATGTGTTTTTTTTCTGCCTTAATTAAATGGATAAACTCTGAATCTGTCAGTAACAAATTTATAACAGTTTTGATCTTTAGATCACATCCAGAATTTTAAACTTGCAGGGTGAGTTCATCTGGAGGGTAGAAGAATTTAGGGACAGATGTGTGTGGGTTTGGGGGGATGAAGGTTCAGGTTGGGACAAAAAAAGTTTAAATAATATATTAGAATATTTTATTCATTTGATTCATTTTGAAAATATCAAAGATTCAATTTCATAATTCATGTATTTTAATTAGACCTCCTTCACACTAGGGGTCATATTTAGAAACCTGCACATCATTGTGGGCATAAATGTACTGCCGGGATCGTACTGTAAACATACGAACGTTTATGCCTACAATACCATGTGGTACCAAAACACTGCAATGGTATTGTATGGGGAATTGTAAATCGACAATTGTGGTCATAAATCTTAGATCGTGATTATACATTTACAATCGCTATCATACATTTATGACAATCTCAAATTTTCGATCAGGGCAATGTGGCATATTCCTTAAAATGCAGTATCGCTATTGCAATACCACACTTTTAGGAATATGGTAATAGGTCTGTTTTTGTCCAGACAGAAATGCGTGTTGCAGTATCCATTTTTAGCCTGGCGCTTTTCACCATCTTATGGTTGAGGGGGTTGGCACAAGTATAGACTTCCATTGCAGGGGTCGCAGGGCCCTGAGCAATTTTTTCACGTTGCCTCATGTTTGGGCACCCTTGTTGGTAGCACAGAGACAATGCAACTAACATATTTGGAGGAGCAATTCCTACTTTGTGGATGAATAATATACCATCCTTTTTAACCGTAGATCGGTGAAGTAAAGCTCCAGTCTAATTGTCTGAGTGATAATATATCTATATCACATCCAGATTGGTTAATATCTGTTCTTTAATAAGTTCCAGGAAGACTAAAATGCATTAACTCTTGCCCTCATCTTTTCCTTCATTACAACACACATTTGTGTAATAATGATTACTACTCATGTCTACCACCATGCATTAGCGAGTTAGTGCTTATAATGCCCATGTCTCTTGCAAGTGCTCCTAAAGGGCAAAAAAAGTTCGCTATACTAGTCAGTGTCATTGCTGACTGCGACAGAAAGAACTCATCCTACAAAATCAAGGACTTTGGGCACAATCAGTGAAAAAAAAAACCAAAACAAACTGGAACATACTTGTGCCCCTTTCAGAAAAGGAAGAATGACCACTGATGACAGACTCTTGACAGGTGTGGTGATGGGCCATTTCTTCTCCATTAAGCAAGTTCAAACCTAGGCATCATTAATAATTGATACATGAGGTATTACATAGGGAAAGGTGTCAGAATGAGGTAAGAATATTTGTTAGAATGCTAAATTGTGCTTGAATTTAAGGGATGGTGAGAGTTTAACACTTATGTAGGTGGAGAGAATATCTTAATGGGTTCTGGTGAGTAGAAATTCCGATACCTCTGTTAAAACTACTGTTATTTAAAGATGCAATACAGTCTTAAGCTGGAAAAATATGTGTATTAAGCTGAGGGATCAGCGGATTTCTAAAACTATGCTTATGAAGTTTCTCATTCATCTATCATGGTTTATCTGTGGTATTCAGGTAGATCATCAGGACTGGTTCTTATTCATTCGGGTCATGTTTATCTGTAGTATTCAGCTAGATCAAATGGACTTGAAGTTTCGTTGTTTGAAGACATTTCGCTATTCATCCAACGGATTTCTTAATTCAGAATTGAGAACATCTTTAAGAACGAAACTTCAAGTCCAGTTGATCTAACTAATACCACTGATATGTTTATGAAACTATTTTTCATGGTCCTGCTAGCAAAAGCTGCTTATAACTGTGCTTGCACAAAATTCAGGTATCAGGGCACAGGACTCTATATATCCCAAAGGGATCTTATATCTCATATAACTGAGCTTGTGGCTTGAGAGGCTCCAATAAACAGTCTCAATAGAATTTTGAAAATACAATAAAAGTGAAAATCTTTAAAATATGATAAAACTTTGAAAGTGTGAAATTTTGGAAAAAACAAATCAAAATTCCAAACTCCTAACAGGGTTTATTGCAAACCCAAAAAGCTAGGTACACATTCAATCCTAACGATCATTAGTCTGTCTGAAGGTATATCAGGTCCTTATTGCCTTGTGTACAGGCCTTAAAGGCTAATGACTCCTAGAAACATATATATTACGTTATAAAAACACACACAAAAAGATAATCAATGCACATTCCTGGGCCCCATACAATATCATATATCTGCACACTGGCATACATTATAAACAAAGGGGTTTTAGTATACATTACTGTGATACATAAAAGAAAAGCCTTCCAACCACGTCAAGGTAACCCCAGTCTGGAAGGTCCTAACTTCTAACCTTTTTACTTTAATTATAATTAGCAAACTTTGCTTTTTTTTTATACTTACGGACTGGATCATATATAGCACAAGCAAAAAGGTTGATGGAAGCGCACACTGTTCTTCAGAAAAATTCTGTTTATTGCATCACACAAATACACTACGTTTCGGAGAATGCTGTCTCCTTCATCAGGTGTAACTGTAACAGTGATCAAAAATGCTCCTCCCTCTACCCTTGATAATGATAATATAATGATAATAATCAATGAATATATAATGAATAATATAATGTTAATAAAATAATAATATAATGATAACATTATAACATATATGGTAATAATATAATGATAACATTATAACAATAATAATGGTGATATAAGGTCCTTCCCCCAGAAAGCTTGTAGACTCTCCGCTGTGACATGGAACACTCCAGCGTGTTTACATTGAAAGGAGGGGGCGGTGCTTTTCTACAATTACCCAAGGTGCTTCGCGCGACCGGGTCATGTGCAGTTTATCCGGGCTTGCCTTCCGTCTCAAGCTGTGACCATGGCAACCCTTCTGTGTCAGTGTGTGTATGCGAGAGTCGACCGCTAAGCTCTAGGGAGACAGACAGTTAAAGAAGCCAATCATGATGTGGCATTCAATCCCATTATCCAATGAGCAGAAGGTATGTCCTGGCAGCGAGGAGGGTGCTGTTTACCTGTTGAATGGGAGCTGCGTCCATAGTAGCAGGTAGAGTAGGCTGGATGACTCAGGATTCCCACAGCCTTGGAAGTGATGTAAGTATATAAAGTTTAGATATATATATATATAATGTGATATTATATTCCCTGTTTTTATCCGGTGATAATGTCCCAGTGTGATATTATATTCCCTGTTATTATCCAGTGATAATTTTCCAGTGTGATATTATATTACCCTTTATAATACAGTGATAATGTCCCAGTGTGATATTATAATCCCTGTTATTATCCGGTGATAATGTCCCAGGACCCAGTGTGATATTATATTCCCTGTTATTATCCAGTGATAATGTCCCAGGACCCAGTGTGATATTATATTCCCTGTTATTATCCAGTGATAATGTCCCAGTGTAATATTATATTCCCCGTCATTATCCAGTGATAATGTCCCAGTGTGATATTATATTCCCTGTTATTATCCAGTGATAATGTCCCAGTGTAATATTATATTCCCCGTGATTATCCAGTGATAATGGCCCAGTGTGATATTATATTCCCTGTTATTATCCGGTGATAATGTCCCAGTGTGATTTTAAATTCCCTGTTATTATCTGGTGATAATGTCCCAGTGTGATATTATATTCCCTGTTATTATCAGTGATAATGTCCCAGTGTGATATTATATTCCCCGTTGTTATCCAGTGATAATCTCCTAGTGCGATTTATATTCCCCCCGTTATAATCCAGTGATAATGTCCCAGTGTGATATTTATTCCCTGTTATTATCCAGTGATAATGTCCCATTACCCAGTGTGATATTATATTCCCTGTATTATCCAGTGATAAAGTCCCAGTGTAATATTATATTCCCTGTTATTACCCGTGAATGTCCCAGTGTGATATTAAATTCACGGTTATTATCCGGTGATAATGTCCCAGTGTGATATTATATTCCCTGTTATTATCATTGATAAGTCTCAGTTGGATATTAAATTCCGGTTATTATCCAGTGATAATGTCCCAGTGTGATATTATATTCCCTGTTATTATCCAGTGATAATGTCCAGTGTGATATTATATTCTTCGTTATTTCCGGTGTAATGTCCCAGTGTGATATTATATTCCCTGTTGTTATCCAGTGATAATGTCCAGTGTAATATATATTCCCTGTTATTATCCAGTGATAATGTCAGTGTGATTTTATATTCCCGTTATTATCCCCAGTGAAAATTTCCCAGTGGATATTATATTCCCTGTTATTATCCAGTGATAATGTCCCAGTGTGATATTATATTCCCTGTTATTATCCAGTGATAATGTCCCAGGACCCAGTGTGATATTATATTCCCTGTTATTATCCAGTGATAATGTCCCAGGACCCAGTGTGATATTATATTCCGTCATTATCCAGTGATAATATCCCAGTGTGATATTATATTCTCCGATAATATCCCAGTGTGATGTTATATTCCACGTTATTATGCAGTAATAATGTCCCAGTGTGATATTATATTCCTCGTTATTATCCGGTGATAATGTCCCAGTGTGATATTATATTCCTCGTTATTATCCGGTGATAATGTCCCAGTGTGATATTATATTCCCTGTTATTATCCAGTGATAATGTCCCAGTGTGATATTATATTCCCGTATTATCCAGTGATAATGTCCCAGTGTAATATTATATTCCCTGTTATATCCAGTGATAATGTCCCAGTTGTATTATATTCCCTGTTATTATCTACTGATAATGTCCCAGTGTGGTATTATATTCCCTGTTATTATCCACTGATAATGTCCCAGGACCCGTGTGATATTAATTCCCTGTTATTATACAGTGATAATGTCCCAGTGTAATATTATATTCCCTGTTGTTATCCGGATAATCTCCCAGTGTGATATTATATTCCCTGTTATTATCCGGTGATAATGTCACAGTGTGAATTAAATTCCCGTTATTATCTCGTGATAATGTCCAGTGTGATATTATATTCTCCGTATATATCCAGTGATAATATCCCAGTGTGATGTATATTCCCTGTTATATCCAGTGATAATGTCCCAGTGTGATAATATATTCCCTGTATTATCCAGTGATAATGTCCCAGTGCGATATTATATTCTTCGTTATTATCCGGTGATAATGTCCCAGTGTGAAATTTAATCCCCGTTATTATCCAGTGATAATGTCCCAGTGTGTATTTTATTCCCCGTATTATCGGCGATAAGTCCCAGTGTGATATTATATTCCCTGTTATTATCCTGTGATAATGTCCCAGTGTGATATATATTCCCTGTTATTATCCCCAGTGATAATGCCCCAGTGTGAATTCTATTCCCCGTTATACCCCAGTGATAATCTCCCAGTGTGATTTTATATTCCCCGTTATTATCCAGTGATAATGTCCCAGTGTGATATTATATTCCCTGTTATTATCCGTGATAATGTCCCAGTGTGATATTATATTCTCTGTATTATCCAGTGATAATACCCAGTGTGATATTCTATTCCTCGTTATTATCCAGTGATAATGTCCCAATGTTATATTATATTCCGTTATTATCCGGTGATAATATCCAAGTGTGATATTAAATTCCTTGTTATTATCTGGTGTAATGTCCCGTGTGATATTATATTCCGTTATTATCCAGTGAAAATGTCCCAGTGTGATTATATATTCCGTTACTATCCACTGATAATGTCCCAGTGTGGTATTATATTCCCTGTTATATCCAGTGATAATGTCCCAGGACCCAGTGTGATATTATATTCCCTGTTATTATCCGGTGATAATGTTCACGATGTGTGATATTAAATTCCTGTTATTATCTGGTGATAATATCCCAGTGTGATAATATATTCCCTGTATATCCAGTGATAATGTCCCAGACCAGTGTGATATTATATTCCTGTTATTATCCAGTGATAATGTCCCAGGACCCAGTGTGATATTATATTCCCTGTTATTATCCGGTGATAATGTCACGGTGTGATATTAAATTCCTGTTATTATCCAGTGATAATATCCCAGTGTGATATTATATTCTCCGATAATATCCCAGTGTGATGTTATATTCCACGTTATTATCCAGTAATAATGTCCCAGTGTGATATTATATTCCTCGTTATTATCCGGTGATAATGTCCCAGTGTGATATTATATTCCTTGTTATTATCCGGTGATAATGTCCCAGTGTGATATTATATTCCCTGTTATTATCCAGTGATAATGTCCCAGTGTGATATTATATTCCCCGTTATTATCCAGTGATAATGTCCCAGTGTGATATTATATTCCTCGTTATTATCCGGTGATAATGTCCCAGTGTGATATTATATTCCCTGTTATTATCCAGTGATAATGTCCCAGTGTGATATTATATTCCCCGTTATTATCCAGTAATAATGTCCCAGTGTGATATTATATTTCCTGTTATTATCCGGTGCTAATTTCCCAGTGTAATTTTATATTCCCCGTTATTATCCAGTGATAATGTCCCAGGACCCAGTGTGTTATTATATTCCCTGTTATTATCCAGTGATAATGTCCAGGACCCGTGTGATATTAATTCCCTGTTATTATCCGGTGATAATGTCACAGTGTTATATTAAATTCCCTGTTATATATGGTGATATGTCCCAGTGTGATATTATATTCCCTGTTATATCCAGTGATAATGTCCCAGGACCCAGTGGTATTATATTTCTGTTATTATCCCGTGATAATGTCCCAGGACCCAGTGTGAATATATTCCCTGTATTATCCAGTGATAATATCCCAGTGTGATATTGTATTCCCCGAAATATCCCAGTGTGATGTTATATTCCACGGTATTATCCAGTAATAATGTCCCAATGTGAATTATATTCTCGTTATTATCCTGTGATATGTCCCAGTGTGATCTTATATTCCCCGTTATTATCCAGTGATAATGTCCCAGTGTGATATTATATTCGTTATATCCGGTGATAATGTCCCAGTGTGATATCGGTATATTCCTGTTATTATCCAGTGATAATATCCCAGTGTGACATTCTATTCCTCGTTATTATCCAGTGATAATATCCCAATGTTATATTGTATTCCGTTATATCCGGTGATAATATCCCAGTGTGATATAAATTCCCTCTTATTATCTGGTGATAATGACCCAGTGTGATATTATATTCCCTGTTATTATCCGAGATAATGTCACAGTGTGATATAAATTCCCTGTTATTACTGGTGATAATTCCCAGGTGATAATATATTCCCTGTTATTATCCAGTGATAATGTCCCAGGACCCAGTGTGATATTATATTCCCTGTTATTATCCAGTGATAATGTCCAGGACCCAGTGTTGATATTATATTCCCTGTATTATCCGGTGATAATGTCACGGTGTGATATTAAATTCCCTGTTATTATCCAGTGATAATGTCCCAGTGTGATATTATATTCCCTGTTATTATCCAGTGATAATATCCCAGTGATATTATATTCTCTGATAATATCCCAGTTCTCTGATAATATCCCAGTGTGATGTTATATTCCACGTTATTATCCAGTAATAATGTCCAGTGTTGTGATATTATATTCCTCGTTATTATCCGGTGATAATGTCCCAGTGTTATATTATATTCCCCGTTATTATCCAGTGATAATGTCCCAGTGTGATA